>JAOPSE010001564.1:0-129945 GCA_029449295.1 Zea luxurians
CTATAGATACATCATGAAAATACCTACCCTTCATGGCCTCAACATGCCCTTTCTTCACGATAGATTTCCCAAAGACCACATGACTTGGCCTCCACGGTCGATCTTCGACATCGTCATTACTACTAACAACATCAAAATCCTCGCTGTCTCCTGAATCTTCAGACAGCCCGGCTAAATCTCATCGGTTATTTTTTTCAACATTGGTTTTCTCCATAGTTTCATAAAATCCAGCCAATGCAGCGTCTTCACTCCTTTTATCTTCGGCCATCTCAGCTCTAACTAAGCAAGGAGCCGAAGCTAGAAAATGAATGCAATTGCAATAGCTCAGAAAACCAGCATAAGTCGGTGGCACGACAAATGTTTATCATAACCCTCAAATCTATATACACAAAACCACTACAAATTGCCCCCCATGACTCAGAAATTTCGCTATTCTAGCGAAGGAAAGATATTTTTCGGACCTTCGGCATAAGACCTTTATTTGTTTCGTAGTCTGAGTTTGTTACAAAGAAACAAATTAATACTGAGAGGGGCTACTGTTGGGTGCATTCATCTTTCGAAGGTCCTCAAAAACACGTTTAACCATTGGTGGCCAAGAATTGCAAGAGCTTCGCACCAGAACACCTTCGATACAGGACATTGGAGGGGCGACTAAGCTAACTTCGTCATAGCGACACAAGGAACGATACACAGAGTCATCCTGAATGCTGAAAGCAAAGAACGATGTTGCCCTTGTATTTTTTGTAAATCCTGTGTGTAACCCTTGTGGGTGTAAATATAATTTTGTACAAAGCTGTACGATTCTCTATAAATAGATGAGCAGTGCCCTGCATAAAGTACCTTTTGAAGGGCCAGACAATTGCTATGTATAATCTTTTCTCTAAAGCACCTTCACTCTAATTCATTCTCTATAGCCCAATGTACGATTGTAAATTCATTATACGAAAGAGGAAATACGAAATTGATACATCTGAGACGAGTCGTTATGTTAAAATTCTTTTACATTCTTCACCTATTTATGCAATTAAGTCACGACTTATTCGGTTAAGTTTCAACCTTCATCTTCGAAGGAGTTGTTCGGAAGGGATGACTGCTTAAGGACGAAGGTTGATCATCTTTTTAACATTGTGTTGCCTTATTTGATTGTACATAGCAATCGGAACAAGTGACCAATAGCTACGACTGTTGCGCTAACAACCAACGAGGAGGCGATCATGATCCTCTACTTTCTCTTCATCGACGCGTGCCCATGTTAGATCGGCGCTCCAACTCGTCTCCCATGCGCTGCGTGTAACGGTAATGATCCATGATCTCTTACTTAATATTTGCATGTAATGTGATAGATATGTCTAGCACCGTAGCACGTTTCCTAACACTGGCATCAATACAATCAAACTTTTCATCCTCTTTTTGCTGGATGCCTATACTTTCTTCAGCGAAAAGATAAATGACTGGAGAAAAAGAGAGGCCACTAACCGACCAACCCCAACCACAAGCAACACACACTTCGCATTTGTATCCAGGGAACGTATCTGGTGCAAACCAATCCATCCGTGCAACCGTGGAAACTTTTAATCTAAACCACATGATGTTGATCCAAGGGACACAGAGGCGCGAATAATTTTACACTTAACCACCCGCTGCTAATCACACCTTTTTCAAATCACATCTCTCACTCTCCCGTATGCCCCCTTGATCAACATCATTTGGTTCAGATTAAAAATTTATACAGTTACACGAAGAGATTAGTTTGCACTACATAGGTTCCCTTGCATCCATCCCTCGCTCGGTTATGAAATTTTTTAAACCCCCTTCCGATCCTAAATAAAACGGAAATCAACCCCACAAACCCCTGCGTAAAGAGACCCAATTGCTATCTCCTCCAGCATCCACCCAACGGATCCGCGGCAACCGACCACCCATGGGATCGCTCCGGGGCGCGGCAGCCTCCTCCGCGGCGCCGCGCGCGGGCGACCTGGTGACCACGCAGGTTAGCCTTGGTGGATTTGATGCCACCGTCAAGGCGCTCGATCTCGCCGACTTCCTCGAGTTGAATGCGGGCTCGGTCTGGCGCTGCCCGCCTCAAGACCTCCTGGACTCCGCCGGACGCCTATCCCGACTTCCTTCTCCCCACCGTCACCTCCGCCGCCGCGCCGCCGCCACAGTACGATCGCGTGCCTCCGCACGCCTTCGTCCACTTTGCGCGCCCGGAGGGCGCGCGCGCCGCCGCCGACGCAGCGGGCCGATCCGAGCTCATCCTCTCCGGCAAACCCCTGCGCGCCGCCTCCGCACAGGACAGCTCCCTTCGGGCATCCCGCCGCGCGTAGGTGTCTCGCCATTCCGCTTCCCTGGCTCGCGCCTCGAGGTCGGGGATCTCCCGGCCTCGGACGCCTTCATCGCCGCCTGGCGAGGCCCGGCCTCTGGGCTCGAGTTCTCCGTCGACCCGTTCGACGGGTCTTGCGCTTCATCTTCGCCCGCGACACCGCTTTCAAAGTCCGGGAGTTCCGCGAGTCTGTGGTGATGCGCTGCGACGTCAAGCTCCAGTTCCCCGTCCGCGATGTCGTCGGAAGTCAGGGTGTTCCGGCTCGACTGCTCGCTGCTGATCCGGCTATCGGCCGCACCGCTGGTCTGTTACCGCACGGCGGATGACGACATCCACGTGTCCGTGCCGTTCGACCTGCTCGACGACGATGACCCGTGGATACGGACCACGGACATAACTCCAAGTGGTGCGATTGGGCGGTGCGGTGCTTATAGAATCACATTCTCGCCGCGGTTCTGGCCAAAGATGGAACGCGCGCTGACGTACATGAGGGATAGGAGGGTGGCGATCCTTGATTGCGTTGGAGGGTGGGGGGCCAGGAGGGGCTCACCGTGCGTGATGAGCCTGAGTTTGGGGGAAGCGGATGCAGGACCTGTTCTTCTGCGTGCAGCACGCCGAGGGTCTCAAGTTTCCGGTGTTGTTCCTCGTGAATGCTCTGGTGCACAAGGGAGTAATAAGTCAACACCACCTCACGCCTGAATTCTTCGGTTTGCTCCAGAGGAAGGATGATGATGTGAATGTGGCTGCCTTGAGGGAATTTTGGGGGGACAAATTTCCAGTTTTTGATGCATGTGGGAGGCTGAAGAATCTGCAGGATAGGGTTGCCAGGTACCTGAAACATCTTCGCAACAAGATTGGGGATGTCAATTCTGAGGTGAGGAGGCTGGTAATCACGCCCACCAAGGCTTATTGCATGCCACCAGAAGTGGAGCGCTCTAATCGCGTCATCCGGCATTATAGTGAAGTCTCAGACCGGTTTCTGAGGGTTACTTTTATGGATGAGGGAATGCAGATGCTCAACAGTAATGTGCTGAATTTCTCTGCTGCACCAAATCGTCAAAGATTTGATGTCAAACTCGTTCCTGCATAAGACAACAGTGTACAAGCGTGTTAAAAACGTTTTTGACAGAGGGATTCCACATGTGTGGCAGGAAGTACTCGTTTCTTGCATTCTCCTCTAACCAGCTGAGGGACAGGTCAGCATGGTTCTTCGCAGAGGACAGAACGACAACAGTGGAAAACCATTAGGAAATGGATGGGGCGGTTCACAAGTAAGAATGTAGCAAAGCATGCTGCTCGGATGGGGCAGTGCTTCTCCTCTACATATGCTACGGGTGGTGCTGCAGCCGCATGAGTAAATGAGTGTCTTGATGAAGTTGAACATAACGGGTACATTTTCTCTGATGGAATTGGCAAGATTACGTGCGACCTTGCACTTGAAGTTGCTCAGAAGCTGCAATTGACAGATAATCCCCCATCTGCTTACCAGATTAGGTATGCAGGCTTCAAGGGTGTTATATCTGTCTGGGAAGGAAAAAAATGATGGGATACGACTTTCCCTGAGGCCGAGCATGCACAAGTTTGAGTCTAACCATACTGTGTTAGAGGTGGTCTCGTGGACAAAGTTTCAGCCAGGATTCTTAAATCGTCAGATTATTACATTACTGTCCTCCTTGAATGTCCCAGATGCTATCTTTGCTCAAATGCAGGAAGCCATGTTATCTAATCTCAACAATATTTTGTCAGACTCTGATGTTGCTTTTGACATTGTAACCGCCTCTTGTGCTGAGCAAGGAACCACTGCAGCACTGATGTTGAGTGCTGGCATTTCACCTGGAACTGAGCCACACCTGAAAGCAATGCTGTTAGCTATAAGGTCCTCACAGCTGCTAGGTCTTTTGGAGAAGACAAGGATTTTGTGCCCAAGGGAAGGTGGTTGATGGGCTGCCTTGATGAACTTGGGATCCTTGAGCAAGGGCAGTGCTTTATCCGGGCATCATCTCCATCACTCAATAATTGTCTGGTGAAGTATGGATCAAGATTGTCTGCAGCAAACACAAATGCAGAGACCATTCTGGGTACTATCGTAATGGCAAAGAATCCATGCCTTCATCCAGGGGATGTCCGGATCCTTGAAGCTGTTGATGTGCCTGAATTGCATCACCTTGTTGATTGCTTGGTCTTCCCCAAGAAAGGTGAGAGGCCACACGCGAATGAAGCATCTGGGAGTGATCTTGATGGGGATCTATACTTCGTAACATGGGATGAAAACCTTATACCACCTGGTAAAAAGAGTTGGAACCCTATGGACTACTCCCCAGCTGAAGCAAAACAATTGCCACGCGCAGTATCCCAACATGTGAGTCCAACTATTCTTGGCATTTCTTCCCTTGAAAGTTCAATATATGGATGCATTCCCTCAAACATTAGTTCAATGTTATGATGCCATCCCATTACTAAATTCTGCTTGACAGTTAGTGTTTTTACTGAGCAAACTCTGCTGTAGCTAATATTGAAGTTGAGCATATAGTTCCATGGAATTTGTATCATAGGTTCAACTCTGAATCAGGGATTGTATTTCTTCCTAGTTCCTACTAATTCCATACCTATTAATTAACTTAATTGACATGTCACATGTGAAATCCTATAGTTTTGGACTATGTCTTTATATGGTTATATCGTCTTCTACTCCCTCCAGTCTGGTTTCTAAGGTATCCTTGTATCTTAGAGAAAGTCTGTAATATTAGGCGTCACTCGTATGTTGAGACAGGATTTAACTCATAGACAGAACCGAACAGGCATTTGCATGGGTATTTTCCCTTTTTCTTTCAGCTTGATTAATAATGATCTAATAAATATTGGTAGCCAACATTTGATTAATATTGAGGCGATTATTGTGCTGTAATCACATGCATGCAACAAAAAACGATCCAATAAACAAAGCGCTGGATTAATACGATGTTACAAACACCCGGTTGCTCCTTGGCATTTGTGATTTCACCATATGCGCCTTAGCCGACTCCTGATTGTAAGGATCTTTGCTGCCTATCTTCTAGTCTATCTATTATGACCGGCAAAGTATATAGCCGGAGGCCTAAAAGGCCAGCTGATCGGCCCACAGTAGGGGATGCTGCAGATAAGGGACTAGAGAAAGATTAGATAGATTCTGTTTCAGGGTTGTTGCAAACAGATTAAATCCTTAAGATAAGGAGTTTGTTAAATGAGTTTGTTAGGATCTGGAGTCTGTTGGGTCCAGGACTATATAGTCCTATTTCTGTAATCATTATGGTCAGCAAGAGATTAATCTAACGATGAGATTGTTCCTTGCCTCCCCTTGTTTTCCCCACTGTGCGACACGGTAGGGAGTAGGGACTGACGGATCCCTGCCTCCGCAGCCCACCCACTGCTGGCGCATACACCACCACCACGCCGCTTCCGCACCCTACCCAAAACCCGATAGCCGCATACACCACCACCACCACCACACCCCTGCTGCTCCACCTACTACCCTTGCCACACTCGCCATCACCTCTACCACCATTGTCGAACATCCCACATCCCGTGTCCATCAACCCATTTCCGTCGTCCATGGTCGATGTTCTCGTTTTCACCGACTGGAATTTGCCACGTTCAATGGCAAGGAGGACCCCATCCAGTGGTTAAAACCGGTGCGAGCAGTTCTTTGGCGGCCAACGCACATTGGAAGAGCAGAAGGTCTGCCTGGCCTCCTATCACATGATAGGGGTCGCCCAAACCTGGTATGGAGTTGGACAGCTCCAGCGTGATGCACCACCGTTGTCGTGGAATCACTTCAAACAACTCTGGCAGCAAAGGTTTGGACCGCCACTTCGCATCAATCCCTTGGGTGAACTGGCATGACTACCCTTTTGCACGACATTGGATGATTATCAGGAAATATTTTGGGATCTACTAGCCCAAACAACACCACTCTCCCAGGAGCAACAAGTGTAGCTGTTCACTGTAGGACTTCCGGATCATATCAAGATTGATGTGGAGCTCATGGCGCCACGGGACCTTAATCAAGCACTGAATTTAGCGCGGACATATGAAAGGAGGTCCCAGGCACTTGACAACCTCCACACCAACACCCAGAAAGTCCCTGAGGCAGCCCTAGCGCCCATCAGTCACTGTCCCATCACCATAGCCAACACTTGTAACATCAGCTAACACAGCACCACAATGACCATTCAAGCAACTTCCCCCGGTCGAGATGGCCGAGCGCCAACGTCAGGGGTTGTGTTACAATCGTGACGAGAAGTATGTCCGAGTACACCGATGCCCTCAACTATTTTATTTAGAGGTCACTGATTTTGAGGAGGACGAATCCGTGGAGACCGAACCAGTGATCTCGCTGCATACCTTAACTGACATTCGATCTGAGGGCACAATGCAGATTGAGGTATCTATCATGGGTCAGGCTCTTACAACACTACTGGACACTGGTTCTACTCACAACTTCATCAACCTAGGCACTGCGAGAGCTCTAAAACTGGAGTACAGCCCCAACCAAGGTCTCCAGGCCATGGTGGCCAATGGTGGCAAGGTCACATGCTCCAGGTTCCCCAACAACATCGGCATAGAAGAGTTTATAATGGACGCATATGCCATTCCACTTGACTCCTTCAATATTATCCTCGGAGTCCAGTTTCTGCGCACCCTAGGGCCAACTCTTTGGGACCTGGAGGACTTGTGTCTCGCATTCTAGCGACGAGGACAACAAATTCTGTGCAAAGGTTTTGTCTCATCACGGGATGACTTTCACATGCAGCATGCAGTCAGGACAGCCAAGACAGCAAGTGCCGACACAAAACCTATGATGGATCGCTTGCTCCAGCAGTTCCAGGAGGTGTTTGGAACACCCAGTGGCCTTTCCCTAGCAAGGTGTGATCACAGGATCCACCTTTTGCCAGGAACAACACCAGTAGCAGTTGGGCCATATAGGTACCCACAACTTCAAAAGGATGAGCGTGAGGCACAATGCACAGTCATGTTACAACAAGGCATTATCAGATATAGCACCTCAGCATTTTCGACACCTGTCCTTCTAGTGAAGAAACAAGATAATTCATGGTATTTCTGCATCGACTACAAGGCACTGAATGAGAAAACAGTCAAGGATAATACCCTATACCAGTGGTCGATGAGCTACTAGATGAGCTTCAAGGGCATGTTTCTTCACAAAAATGGACCTCTGTTCTAGTTATCATCGTCCGGGTTCACCCAGATGACGTGCACAAAACAGCCTTCCGGACGCACCATGGGCACTTTGAATTTTTGGTTATGCCATTTTGCCTCTCAAATGCTCCAACAACATTTCAGGCTTTAATGAATGAAGTATTGGGTCAGTTCCTTCATCGTTTTGTCCTCGTATTTTTTGAAGACATACTCATATACATTGCAACATGGTCAGAACACCTAATGCATGTCAAGGCCGTCTTGGAAGCTCTACACACCAACAAGCTTTTTGTCAAACAATCAAAATGTGACTTCGGGGCTACATCTGTTGCTTATTTAGGAAGCCAAGGGGGTGACCATGGACAACAACAAGGTTGAGGCAGTAACATCATGGCCAATTCCAAAATCACCACGATGTTTGTGGGGATTTTTTGGTTAGCAGGTTACTACTGGAAATTTATCAAGGATTTTAGATTAATCGCTGCTCCATTAACCAAGCTTCTCAAGAAAGAAGGCTTCAAGTGGTCCCTAGACGCAGACTTAGCATTTCAAACACTCAAACAGGCTCTCTCATCAGCGCCCGTATTGTAGCTTCCAGATTTTGAGTGTTCCTTCGTGGTGGACTGTGACGTGTCGGGCTCTGGATTCGGTGCTGTCCTACACCAAGACTAGGGACCTATAGCCTTCTGTTGGGGCCTTCATCTTCGAAGGTCCTCAAAAACACATAACTTTTGGTTACTAGCATGTTTTTAAGGATTGCAGGAGCTTCGGCATTGAGTACCTTCGGAACAGGATAAGGATAAAGGTGAAGATGTTAGCTTCGTCACAACAGCATATGGAAACGAAGGTGGACAGAGCCGGGAGAAGGTGCCCACGATTCCGTATCGAAGATGTTATAGGCAGAAGTCAACTTTGCCCTCGCATCATTTGTAAATCATATGTACTAGTCTAAGGGATATATTTGTAATTTTATACAAGGCTGTACGATCCCTTATAAATAGACGAACAGTGCCTTCATAAAGTACCTTTTGAAAGACTGGATAATTGCCTCGTGTAATCTCTTCCCTAGAGCACATTCGCTTTAATTCATTTTGTAGAGCCGAAGGTATTATTGTAAATTTAGTATAAGGGGAAAAATGGAATGTTAAGATATTGAAGATAAGTTAGCATGTTTAACCTTTTCATATTCCTTGCTCATTCACTTTTATATTGATATATGATTCATGGGATAACTATTTGAGGACGAAGGTCAACTATATTTTTAATACTGTATTGCCTTGTTTTCAACTGTGCATAGCAATTGAGAAAAAGCGACCAACACCTTCTTCAGCCGGCCTTTTGCAGCACACCATGTCAAGCTATATGAGAGAACATTGGTGCAAGCAGTACGCCATTAGCGTCCATACTTATGGTGTAGGCGGTTTGTGGTGACCATTTTAGTCTCAAATTATGCTTGACCAGCGACTATCAATAGTACCCAACATCAGTGGATTAGTAAACTGTTTGAGTTTGACTTCAAGGTGGAATATAGGGCATGAAGACTTAACACAATGGTTGATGCATTGTCGTGCCGTGATACAACCAATATATATGTTTATGCTCTGTTAGCACCCACATTCCAACTATACAAAGAATTAGAAGAATGTGCATGCAACGAGGAATGGTAGCTTCTCCATGCACAAATCAAGGATGGCAGATTAGGGGATTCATGGCACACATAGGATGGATTAATAGTGCATGGCCACCGGATTTTTGTTTCTGGTTGATTTTTGTACCAACCTCGTCCACACTCATTCTGGCAATACTTGAGGCCGCACACTCTGCAAGAAAGGGTGGAATAGAGAAGACACTGCATCGGTTAAGAGCAGACTTCTTCATTGACAAAATGACAAGGATAGGGCACTAGTAAAGGATTGGGTGCATTTCTGTGTCATTTGCCAAAAGAATAAAACCGAAGCTCTACATCTAGTAGGGCTGCTTCAGCCATTGGAGGTACCACGACAAATATGGACATACTAGTCAGTTGCCCATGCTTTGCTACGTTTTTTTATATATCGTATAAATAGGTACTGAGATATTTATTTAAATATAATTATTGTTTATTTCTAAACACTAATATACGTGTGGTCTGGTAGTTAGCCCCAAATTTCTGGAGCAGGGGGACGTGGGTTCGAGTGCTCGCTCTATAGTATTTTTTATATAATTATTGTTTATCTCTAAACACTAAGGTACGTGTGATCTGATGGTAGCTGCGCGGGCGGGGGTCGGGTGCTAGGAAGGCGCCAAGGTGGGGCACGTGGGACGGGCCCAGAGTGTCAGCGCGGAGGGTGAAGCCGTGGTAGCACTAGGTGCCCACATTATGTTCTTAATAGATTAGTATAGTTATAGATATTGTAATGGATTTCATTGAGGGTCTGCCAAAGGTCCATGGAAAGTCTGTAATATTGACAGTGGTTGACCGGTTCTCTAAATATGCACACTTCATTGCCCTAAGTCACCCGTACACAACAACTACAATAGCACGAGCATTTTTGATGGCATAGTAAGGGTCTGTTTGTTTCAGCTTATAGATTATATAATCTGGATTATAATCTAAATTATATAATCTAGATTATAATCTAGACATATTATAATCTATATGTAGTTGTTTGGTAGTCTAGATTATACAAATGTAGATTATTCATAAAGACAACAGTAGCCTTGTTTGTTTATTTGAGGTGAGGAAAGAAGGATGACATATATTGTAATTTCTATTTACATAACCATGAGTAGTGGGGTCTTTTGCCAAAATAATATCAAATAAGCTACTCTTGAGGAGATTGAGATTATCATAATCTAGGCTTTAGATTATATAATTTGAACCCATAATCTAGGTGTTTGTTTACCTATTGGATTATTTGCGCTGAATTATATAATCTAGAGAGATTATAATCCGAAACAAACAGGGCCTAAGTCTACACGACTTCCCAAGCTCAATAGTCAGTGATCCGGATCCGATTTTTACAGGAAACGTTTGGAAGGATCTCTTCAAGCTAGCAGGGGTCACATTGAGGATGAGTACAACATTTCATTTCCAAACAGATGGTTAATCTGCGGTAGTCAACAAAACCATTGCCATGTATCTGAGGTGCATCACAGGAGATCGGCTTAGGGCTTGGGTGGACTGGCTAGCCTGGGTTGAGTATTGCTACAATACATCATACCACTCAACACTAAAAACAACCCCATTCCGTGTAATTTATGGTAGAGATCCTCCACCACTCATCCCATATCAGCCTGGGACTACTGCTACTCAAATTGTGGACTAGATGCTCCATGAACGTGATATGTTCCTTGGGGAGGTCAGAGACAGGCTACTACAAGCTCAAGAACATGCACACAAATTTTATGATGGGCGACACCGTGAGCTCGAGTTCAACATTGATGATTGGGTTTGGCTCCGTCTCCTACATCGACAAGCTCAGTCACTAGTTGACCACCTTAAAGGAAAACTAAGGCCGCTCTATGCAGGACCATTCCATGTGATTGAATGGGTGGGCACTTTTGTATACAAACTGGAGTTGCCAAAAGGGGTGCTCATTCACGACGTCTTCCATGTGGGACTCCTCGAGCCCTTTCGGGGCACTCCTCCCTTACTGCCTCCAGCTATGCCACTGATGGAAAACAGCCGGCTGCTGCCATCTCCGGAGAAGATTCTCCGAGCACGATTGAAGCGAGGACAATGGCAGATGTTAGTGCATCGGAGTGGAGCACAACCATAAGATGAAACGTGGGAGCCCCTGTAGCAGTTCACAGTGTCATACCCTCACTTTCAGCTCAAGGACGAGTTGTTCATCGAGGGAGTGAGAGGTGTTATGACCAGCTAAGTATATAGCTGGAGGCCTAAAAGGCCATTTGACCGGCCCACAGTAGGGGACGGTGTAGATAAGGGATTAGAGAAAGATTAGATAGATTCTGTTGCAGGGTTGTTGCAAACAGATTGTCCTTAAGATAAAGAGTTTGTTAGATGAGTTTGTTAGGATCTGGAGTCTGTTGGGTCCAGGACTATATAGTCCTATTTCTATAATCATTATGGTCAGCAAGAGGTTAATCTAAAGAAGAGATTGTTCCTTGCCTCCCCTTGTTTTCCCCACCGTGCGACAACACGGCTTCCTCTCGCCCCTGTTACTCCAAGCTGCACCCAGATATCACCCATACATACAATTTGAGAAGGAGAGTACGTACCACTATCTGTATAATAATTAGCTCTTCGCTATTAATACATGGCTCACTTATTTCTCAGAGTTTTTTGGTTCTTGTGTCTAAGCTCGCTATAATTTTACAACCCACTTCTCCTCTCTCTCCTCTTTCCTCCATCTTAGCATTCAGCCCAATTACAACCTGTTATTATACTTGCTCTTAGAAATTGGACTAGAGCGAGTATTTGAAAATTACAGATGAGGAGGTCTGATTACATTTCTTTAGTAACATCCCTGAAAGTTATCGTCTCTTCTTATGTATCAACTTTCATGGACCATGTTGGGAATTAGGGCAAAATTACAACAGAACCGGGAGAGCCCCCTAATCTGTGGCAGACTTAAAGGCTGTTTGTTCTCTGCCTTTTGCTGCTGTAGCCCGCATGTCCCAACTATATATAGCTTAGACATGACTCCAAACAGATCTAAACCTTCTAAAGATATCAACTAACATTATTATTTAATTATTCTTTAGCCTTGTCTATTCGTATTGCTGGTGGCTCTATCCTTATCTATTCCCATAATCCCATTGATGTTGGCCACCTTCTGAGCTTTTCCTATGTTGATTGGGCTGAAGAGGACACCGGCTGAGCCCCATCAGACCTAGGCCGACGCTTGTAGTACTTGCCTAGAAAAGCATCCTCAACACTTACCCCCTAATATAAAACAACTCGTTCTCGTGTTGAAAAGAGGGGAAAACCTTCTTGAACATAGGCTACGGTTATGGCGGGCACACCAAACAGTGTGCGGCTGAGGCAGCATGCAACCATGCTTAGTATTGGGGAGTGTTGGCGCAACCATGGATGGGGTGCTGTCGAACTTCTTGAGGAACACCACGTGAAACACATTATGTAGATGACACTTAGGAGGTAGTACTGTTGGGGCGAAGGCGAAGACGCTACCCTCCGCTCCAGCCTTCGTCTATCTTGCTGCGCCGACAGGAAGCAGAACGACCGGCGAGGTCCACCCTTCGTTTTCTACACTACAAGACGAAGGCCTACGGCGATGTCGCCCCGTCCCACGTCCTCACTCCACCTGGAGGCCCACGTGGGATTTGGCCCATTGTAACGGGCCCCGCTTTGTAATAACTTTTCTGTAATGATAGTCTGTAACCCTCCTTTACAGGAATATTCCGGGGATAGACCGGGTGCCTGAGGGCACATGCGTCCTTACATTGAGACGTTGGGCACCTAGGCACCTATAAATACCCCCGTACAGTGCCCTTGAGAGGCTGGATTAACAGAGCAATTGCCGCCTCAAGTTAAACCTTGTTCACATCTCTCTCACTCCCCTATTGGAATCAACCTGCCTGGGAACGCAAGTTCCAACTTTGGCGCCCACCGTTCGTGCTACGAGAAAACCACCCACGATGGCACCCAAAAGAGTCGAAGGCAGCCCCATCCGTCGACGAAGCAGCGAAGGCAGCCCTGCTAGCTGAGAAAAAGGGCCTGAGGAAAAGGGCAAGGCCCTCGCCGATAACACCCACCAAGGAGCTGGTGAAGACGAAGCATATAGTAAGAGACAGCGCAACGATCAACACACTCCAGAAGGCACCCTTCGCACCTGCAGCTCCGAAGGACAGCCACAAGCGCCACCCCCCAGGCTTCGCACCACCAGAGGGCGAGGATGTAGCAGAGGACGGCAAGGTCCTCGGCGTCTCCGCAGAAGAACAGCTACAGCTACGGGCCCTGCGCCTAAAAAACCGTAACCTCCGGAAGAAGAAGGAAATCCTCGAGGCCAAGCGCCAACGTGTCTCTGCGTAGGCCAAGGTGCGCTAAATGATACGAGATGAGGAGCAGAGGGCTCAAGAGCTTGAGCAGGAGATTGCGCTCATGCAGCGCGAAGGCCAATATGATCTGCAGCACGGCCCGCCCCTCCAGCAGCGCGCGCCAGTCGGAGACCTATTCGTTCCTCAGCGCGGACCCTTCATCTCGCACGCTGCAGCTTTCCAAGGCATCAATTACCTTGACGAGCGGAGCCCCCTGGCGCCGCAACTGCAAGTGTCACCATGGCCCGCCAACTTCAGGGCAGGGACCTACCCCAAGTACAACGGCAGCACTGACCCAGCACAGTATATCATGAGCTATCAAGTCGCCGTTGCATCATTCAGAGGGGACGACGTCACGATGGCCAAGTCATTCATCATCGCCCTCGAATGCCCCGCTCTCACCTGGTACACCAGGTTGCCCCCGTTGTCCATTGACTCCTAGAGAAGTCTCCGGGACAAATTTCTGCTCAACTTCCAAGGGTACCGCCCAGACACCGATGCCTTGGCCGAATTGTCACTCTGCAAGCAGCTGGAGAGAGAAACTCTGCGGGAGTACTACCGCAAGTTTCTGACTCTCAAGTCACAACTGCCTTCGGTTGATGACCAAATCGCCATTCACTACGCCATCAGTGGCCTTCGGGCTGGCGTCCTTTACAGCCACTGCATCAGGGATCCACCCAAGAACCTCCAGGAGCTTTATCAGCTGTTCGAAAAATATGCCAGATCCGAAGAGCTCCACCAGCACAAGGTCGAGTCCCAGAGGAAACCCAAGGACCCTCCGCAGTCCAGTCGAACGTGGACGAGACCTTCGCAGTCAGACTCCGGTCGGGACGGCCGCAGTCAGCAGCAGGTACATAACATCGCCAACCAGCACCCCGCTGGTGAGGCCCCTCGCCGCCAAGATTATCCCCCCAGGGCCGCGGCAATGGAACTCGTGGTCGGGGCCAAGGACGAGCGCAACAGCCGCGCCGATTTTACTGCTTGTTTCACGGCGAAGACTGTGCGCACCCAACAAGAGACTGCCCGGAAACGAAGGCCACCAGGGACAGGATGTCTCGGGCGCAACCAGCCGACAACCCAAGAGTTGTCGTGCACACATATCAACAACTCCCACAACTATACAACCACGGTCCCGCACAACATCCACCTAACCACGCATACCAACACCACCAGGAGGTACAAATCGTACCTCCCCCACTCCCACCTCCACCCCCGCAACAGCCAAACATCCACCACCCAAACCACCCCAAGCACCAAAACAAGAAGACTTCGCTAATCAGCCGTATCGCGGAGTCATCCACATGATCACTGGGGGGGTCCAGCGTTGACTTCGACACGAAGCGACAGAAGAGGGACCATTACCGCAGCGTCAACCACGTCGCCGTCATAGGTCCAGTCGTGCAGACAAAATGGTCCCATGTGTTGTTGACTTTCGACGCCAGAGATGTCGACCTGCGCAGCGCACCCCACATCGACGCCATGGTCATCAACTGCAGCGTGGCAGGTTGGGACCTACACAAAGTCTTAGTTGACAACGGCAGCCAGGCGGACATCATTTTCCTCCACGCCTTCGACCGCATGGGCATCAGCCACAGCTTGCTGAAACCTTCGGACAACCCCTTATATGGCTTCGGCGGCAAGGGCACCTTCCCTGTGGGCAAAATAGAGCTACCCCTGTCCTTCGGTGTAGCACCTAATGCACGAAGTGAGCAGGTCACTTTCGACATCGTCGACATGGTGTACCCGTACAACGCCATAATGGGTCGGGGCTCCATCAACAAGTTCGAGGCAGCCATTCACGGACTTTACCTGTGCATGAAAATCCCGGGCCCGCAAGGTGTGATCACAGTCCATGGCAACCAGCAGGCCGCGCGCAACATAGAAAGAGACTTCGTTCCAGGGCAAAGGAACGTACACTGCCTCACGGCGCAGCGCGAGGTCCCCGAGGCTACCCGCCCAACCGCCAACGGGCATGAAAAGGCACAGCTGCAAAGCAACGATGGGACGAAGACAGTTTCCCTTGACCAGGCAACACCCAAGCAAACGGTCATCATAAGCGAGGACCTTACTTCGCATGACGAGGAGAGACTCATCTCCTGTCTTTTCAAAAATAAGGACGTTTTCGCCTGGTCCGCCCTCGACCTGGTCGGAGTCAGTCGCACCATTATTGAGCACAGCTTGGGCATCGATCCTTCGGTGAGGCCGAAGAAGCAGAGGCTGCGCAAAATGTCAGATGAGAAGACAGAAGCCGCCAAGGCCGAGGTACACCGCCTGCTTGAGGCTAATTTCATCGAACCAGTCGCCTACCCTACGTGGCTCGCCAACGTAGTCATGGTGCAAAAGAAGAGCGGCAAGTGGCGGATGTGCATTGATTTCACCAGCCTCAACAAGGCCTGCCCCAAGGACAATTTCCCCCTGCCTCGGATCGACAAGATCGTCGATAGCGCGGCCGGGTGCGAAGTCATGTCACTCCTTGACTGCTTCTCCGGCTATCACCAGATATATATGAAGGAGGAAGACAAGGCCAGCACCAGCTTCATAACACCTTTCGGCACGTACTGCTTCATCAGAATGCCGGAGGGACTAAAGAACGCTGGGTCCACGTTCTCTCGCCTCACCAAGACAGTGCTCGAGAGCCAAGTCGGCGGAAACATATTTACGTATGTGGACGACATCGTCGTCGCCAGCAAAAGCAAAGAGGACCACCTGGCTGACCTCGCAGAAACATTCGCGAACATGCGGGACGCACGACTTCGCCTAAACCTCGAAAAGTGTCTTCGGCGTTCGCCAGGGGAAGATACTGGGCTACCTGGTGTCGCACCGCTGGATCGAAGCCAACCCGAGCAAGATCCAGGCTATCATCAACATGACGCCCTTGCAGTCAGCCAGAGACGTCCAACGACTAACAGGCAGATTGGCCGCCCTCAACAGATTCATTTCCAAGTCCGCCGAGTGAAGCTTACCTTTCCTCAAAACGCTACGCCGGCGCAAAGGACTTTGCATGGGGACCAGAGCAAGCGGCGGCCTTCGCATCACTAAAGCAGCACCTGTCAGAGCTGGCAATTCTTACAAGCCCCAACCCCTCGCTACCCCTGTTGCTCTATGTCGCAGCTTCGCCGCACGCGGTCAGCGCAGCGCTGGTTCAAGAACAGGACAGAGAGGGCACGACCAGACAGTGTCCAGTTTATTACGTCTCCGAAGTACTCACGACATCCAAATGCAACATGATGGAACTGGAAAAAATCGCCTATGCAGTCGTTATGGCTTCGCGCAAGTTGCGCCACTATTTTGAAGCGTTCAAGGTGCGGGTCACCTCGGACAGGGGACTCGGCGAATTATTCAGAAATCCGGAGGCATCTGTCCGGATCGCCAAATGGGCAGCCGAGCTTTCTGGCTACCATATCACCTTCGAGCCCAGGACAACCATCAAGTCACAAGTCCTGGCAGACTTCATCATCGACTGGAACGGGCCAATAACGCAGCTGGACACGTCTGCAGAGAAGGTGTGGACCATCTACTGCGACGGCGCATGGTGCCATGCGGGGGCAGGTGCAGCGGCAGTCATTACTTCACCCACAGGGGTCAAGCACAGATATGCAGCACGTCTCAGCTTTGCTTTGGAGTCCGACAGATGCACCAACAACGTAGCAGAGTACGAAGCTGTCATCCTCGGCCTTCGCAAGCTACGGGCACTTGGTGTCACTACCTGCATAATCAGAACAGACTCCAAAGTAGATGCAGGCCAAGTCGAGAAAGATTACGTAGCAAAGGACCCACACTTATGCAGTACCTCGCGGCTGTCCGCAGTCTCGAGAGACAGTTCAAAGGCTTTACCTTGCAGCACGTGGACCGAGCCAAGAACGAGGAGGCCGACGCATTGGACAAGGCAGCCGCCAGAGGCGAGGCCCTACCCTCCGACGTATTCTACCATGTCATCGGCACGCCAGCCGTTCGCAGCCCAGAGGGCCTCCAAATAACCAACGACACCGAGGGCCACCACATAGTCAACCTCATCATGACCGAAGACTGGCGGGCACCAATAACCATGTTCCTGCAGGGATATTACCATCCAAGCGATATCAACGAGGCCAAGCGCCTCAAACACCGAAGCCGGGACTTCGCTCTCATTGAGGGACAGCTTTACAAGAAGGGGGTCAGTCAACCCATGCTTAAATGCGTCACCGAGACCGAAGGCGTCCAGATCCTGCGCGAAGTCCACAGCGGAACTTGCGGCTCTCACGCGGGGCCTAGGGCCCTAGCTGCCAAGGTGATCCGTCAAGGCTTCTACTGGCCTGCTATGATCTGTGCCGCGAATCGGGTCACAAGGTCGTGCGAAGCCTGCCAAAAGTTTTCTCCACGCTCGGGAAGCCCTTCGCAGTTCACAAAGCTAATCGCCCACATGTGGCCCCTTCAGCGCTGGGGCCTGGACATTGTCGGGCCACTATCCACGGCCCAAGGGAACCTCAAGTTCACCTTCGTCGCCGTCGAGTATTTCACCAAGTGGATCGAGGCAAGAGCAGTATCAACGATAAAAGACTGTCCAGAAATTCTTCTGGCAAAACATTGTTTGTCGATTCAGAGTCCCGTCCGAGCTCACAGTTGACAATGGCAAACAATTTGACAGCCAAGACTTTAGGGACTTCTGCTTCTCCATTGGCACTAAGCTTGCCTTCGCCTCAGTAATATCACCCACAATCCAACGGCGTCGTGGAGCGCGCCAACGGCAAGATTTTCACGACGATCAAGAAAATGCTTCTCGACGACAAGAAGGGTAAATGGGCCGACCTGCTACCTGAAGCAGTCTGGGCGCTGAACACGATCGAGTGTCGGGCGACCGGATTCACTCCCTTTCGCCTGCTATACGGCTCGGAAGCCATGACCCCGCAGGAAATCAAGCATGGGTCCCCAAGGACAAGCGCTTCAGCCTCACCCGACGTAGACGAGCTAACCTCCAAAGATCTCATCGATGGAGACCGCGTCTTTGCCCTGCAGGCCCTCAATAAATATCAAGCCCAAACAAAGATCTGGCGCGACCACGCAGTCGTCCCGAGAGAATTCAACGAAGGGGACCTCGTACTCATCCGAACAACCCGGACAGAGTCACGAGGTAAGCTGGAGCCGAAGTGGGAAGGACCATTCATCGTCAAGACGAAGTCGTCTCCCTACGCGTATGGGCTAACAACGCAATCTGGCGAAGACCTGGAGCATTCCTGGAACATAGATAATCTCCGCAAATTTTTTGTTTGACTCCTCAGGGCCATCACGCCCTTGTAATTAACCAAACATTATCATTCTGGCCTGTACTCTTTTCCTCCCGGGGGGTGAGGTTTTTAATGAGGCGGAGCCATGCAATATACCCACAAAAATCCCCCGCAAAAATTAAGACACGTCGAAAAAGACCGCATCGACGGTCTAAGGCATTCGACCACACCAAAGTCACCGCGAGGGGCAGCGCTTACTACCCTCGCGTGCGACACTCCGCGCAAAAGTCGCCTACGGGTGCAGCCGGAATAGCACAATAAGTGCGAAAAATCGAAGTCTTTTCCAAAAGACTATCTGTGCAAAAGTCGCCTACGGGTACAGCCGGAATAGCACAATAAGTGCGAAAAATCGAAGTCTTTTCCAAAAGACTATCCGTGCAAAAGTCGCCAACGGGTGTAGCCGGAATAGCTCAATAAGTGCGAAAAATCGAAGTCTTTTCCAAAAGACTATCCGTGTAAAAGTCGCCTACGGGTGCAGCCGGAATAGCACAATAAGTGCGAAAAATCAAAAGACTACCCGTGCAAAAGTCGCCTACGGGTGAGCAGCCGGAACAGCACAATAAGTGCGCGAAATCGAAGTCTTTTCCAAAAGATTATCCCTGCAAAAGTCGCCTACGGGTGCAGCCGGAATAGCACAAGTGCGCAAAATCGAGGTCTTCTCCAAACGACTCCGCGCAAAATACGCCTACAAATACGCCTACGGGTGCAGCCGGACTAACTCAACAAATGCGCAAAATCGAAGACTTCCCCAAAAGCACCCGAACGCAAGCCGCCTACGGGCGCGACCGGATCAACGAAGGCACGCAACCTCATCATACAAATCATAGTTACACACACTGCGAGGGCATCACACATTACAACGGCTCAACCTTCGGGATGATACCCATCTCCCTGTAGTTGAACAACATTATCCTCAATTCCTCACCCTTAAAAAGATTTCGCAGCTCACCCTCACCTACACTCGCCCCAGCCGGCGAAGACAACAATTCCCGTTTGGCAGTCCCGTCCACACGAAGACGACCACCCTCCACCTCACCATGATGACGCCTATCACTTCGCGACAACTCACTCACTCTCCGCTTCGCCACCGCCCTTCGCCGCCTACGCCTAGCACTCGCACCCGGAATATCCTCACCCGTCACACGCAGAGAAGTCTCCGCTGCAGCCACATCCAATGCTGCAAAATAGTCTAAGTCCTCATCTGAAGACCCCTCTGTTCACACAATCGAACTCCCAGAATCATCAGACTCAAAAAACTTAGACACAGAATCATCAGAATCGTCTTCAGCAACCACGGTCGAAGCCACAAAATTAGCATTGTCAGTAGCGGTTGCGTGCGCAGGCCCAAAACCCTGAACCTGCGCAGCAACCGAAGTTCAGTAACACAGACAAAATTTACAAACTCCCGCCCACCTATTTAGCCACCTGCGAAGGCGCGGCCGCGGCCGTGGGGTCTTCGACTGCCGTCTCAGCCACCACCTTCAAGGCATCTTCGTCCGTCGGCGCAGGGGCCGACACAGGGTCTTCGCCAGCCACAGTAGGCACGGGCACAGCCGAGAGGCCTTCACCAGCATCCGAGGGCAGCACCGGATTGACCTCCGCAGCCTCGGGCGGCGCGCCGGCCAGAGCTCCAAAGTCCTCGACGTCCTCAGCACGCTCCATCTGCAGCAACATCACAGTCACTTAGCAAAAACCACGCATACCCACACACACAACCACACAAAAAATGACCTTCACCTGGTCGAATTGCTCCCTGACCGCCTCCCGACCATGCGGACCCCACATCCTATCGAAAAGTGCCCCCGCTGACTGCTTCACCACAGGGTCGTCGGCCTTGAAGATCTCGCGTTCAAAGTTCTCGTCTGATTGGTCGAAGATCTCGTAGTGCCTGCAGCCCTCGCAGGACAACGCATTCACGGCCCCCTCGCAGGTGACGAGGGAGACGAAGGACATGAAACCCTCCACAATGGTTGGGAGCACCAGCAGCTCCTCCTGCAACCATTCGAGAAAGCGAAGGCCTGCTTCCCAGTCGGGTACTTCGAAGTCAGCAGTCCGCGCACCCAGCTCGCGGTACGAGTCCACGAACTGTGCGTGTGTCCGTTCAACTTCCAAGCGCGTAGAGGCCTCGGCCTTGTCCACGCGGCCGCGCAAGGCGTTGAACCTTGCCTCCAGCTCTTCGCCGCGTTGACTGGCGAGACTGCTCTCCGCCCGCGCCACTTTGGCCTCCGCTTGCGCAGCCTGCGCCTCAGCGATGGCCTGGTTCGCCTCCCTCCTCTCCTCCACCAGCTGGCGCTGGAGGTCCGTCTTCTCGGCCTCCAAGGCGGCCACTTTCTCCGCTAGCCTGCGGTTCTTGCTTTCCGCCGCCGACTTCTCCCGGACCGCATCTGCGTGCTGCGCCCGAAGTCTCTCGACTTCGGTAGCCACGTCCGCAGTCAGGACACCCGACGCGACGCGGTCGGCGAAGTCGGCCGCCTAACAAAAGCACATGAGACCCAAAACCTCATGCAAACAACAAACGTCGAATTCCAGCACAACTTACTTGCTTCAACTGCTGCGACGCCTCCCTCAGCCGCTGGGACATGGAGCCCGCCACGTCCTTGGCGGCAGCGGCTGACAGAATCTCGCCGCTCGTGCAGAAAGCGGCCCACGGGTCTCGCGCGACACCCTTCGCCCTAGCCACCGCCGTTGGCAACGCGGTTGCCATCGAAGGCGGGACAAAAACCAATTGCCCTTCACCCGACCCTGCGACATATCACCGGTCAAAAAAAACTTACCAACAAAATAATCCTCGACACTGATGTCCGTGCCGAAGTCGCCAACACGTCTCCCCAGCGAAGGCAGATCCCGTCCTTTCGTGGATCTGCCCGGGGGAGGCTTGGTTCCGCCAGAGGCGGCAGTCTTCACGCTCGCCGACGCCTTGCTGGATCTGGGCGCTGCCGGTTTCGCAGCCGGCATCGGCTGGCTACTGCCGGAGGCGGCAGCCTTCGCGCTCCCCCACGCCCTCTTTGCCTCACGCTTAGGATCTGCGATCCTGACGACCGCCCGGCGCTTCTGCGCAGCGTCTTAACCGTCCTTGTTCATCACTGCCGACACAACAACAACAATATTCCGTCCGTAAGGAAACACCTTCAAGTCACGGGCCATGCGAGACGTAAAGAAGTCTTCGCCAGCCGCGCGGGGGATCGGAACATTTTTAGGCCATCGACCCCCGGTAACCTCCAGCATTCGCGCCGAAGACTCGCGGTGCTCGGGCGAAGACATCCTTCTCCCGAGGGCTGCGCACGTCCCCATCAACTCCATAGCAAAACTATCGGAAACCCCCCAGTTCCCCCACTGCAGTACCTAATTTCCTCTTCTTAGCGGCTGGGGCGGCCTCCTGCGAGGGGTCTCCTTCAGTCACGGCCACTGGCCCTTTCCCGCGGCGGTCGACGGCGTCTTCCCCGGGATAACCACTGTATGGCAAGCCGTTCAATTCGAAGACCCGATTCAATCTATCGTTGGCCCCACGGATATCCCAGCTCTGCACACCCTCTGTCTTCGGCACATAGCGCCCCACGATCCTCGCTGCACCGTCTTCTGCTTCGCGCACGAATGCGGCGGGATCCCGACCATGCAAATCCAACGCGAAGGCTGGACTTCGCACCCGTTGCCCGCCCCGGGAAGGCATCTCGCGAGGGCATACTTCGCCCAGCGCCCAGCCATGCGCCAAGGGCCATACCCCATACCCGATAAATTCCTCCACTAAATCGCGCCCGCTACTCATGCGGGCAGCGCACCGAAGGGCTCCCTCGTCTTCATCATCCTCCGCCACCTCAAACTGCGGGTATGCCACATAATAATGGGAACACATGACGGCCACGGGCAGTCCTGGGTGGTCTTCAACTGCGCCTTCGGAAACGTAAAACCAGAAATCCCACCAATTGCCCCACTTATTGCGGGCGCAGGGAACCATCTCCACGACTTCCATCGAAGTCTTGCCGGTCCTCGGCGTAAACGTGCACGATCCAAACTGTGCAATCTCATGTCCAATTTTCCTCTTTTGCCAATGCAGACAGTAATGCTTCGCGAAGACCTCCACAGAGGGCTGACCATCATACGAAGTCACCGCCCAAACATACTTTGCCAGGGCCACCACGGCATTCGGCGTCAGCTGGTGGACCTGGACCTCGAATCTCCGCAGCACCTCCGCCACGAATCGATGTGCAGGCAGACGAAGGCCAGCGGTGAAAAACGCTTCAAACACGACCAACTCGCCTTTTGGCTCGGGGACCTCCTCCGCCCCCGGGACACGTCCCACTCCGCTGCCAAAATATCCAAGCTGCTGCATATCCTGGACGCGGACCGAGGAAATCCGCGACACGCCAAACTCAACTGTATCACCAGGACGGAGCTCCTCCGCCGCCATGTCGCTCAGAGTGTCCTCAGACGATGCGCCGACCGATGGTGTATTTGCAGCAGACGAGGAAGAGGACGGCATGGCTACGTACCGTCGGCGGCGGCGGGCAGTCTGCTTGACGCGGGCCAGATCTCCGACGAGCAGGAGCAAGGAGGGCAGGCGAGCGGACGAACGGTTTCAAAAGGAGGCTAGGGTTTTGGGGCGCGCAGAAAGAGAGCCTGACCCGTGCCGCCCCGCCCCCCTTTTTATACACAGGACGCGACGCTTCGGAAAACCCGCAGTCCAACAGTGCCGCGTCCGTCAACGGTCACATCAAAAACCCCCGCGGAACCATTTCGAGCGAGGGCAGCGTCTCCACCATCTAGCGACGTCTTTGGCACTAGATGACTTAGTCGAACTGGTCCCTCGGAGGGAAAATGTTGGGGCGAAGGCGAAGACGCTACCCTCCGCTCTAGCCTTCGTCTATTTCGCTGCGCCGACAGGAAGCAGAACGACCGGCGAGGTCCACCCTTCGTCTTCTACACTACAAGACGAAGGCCTACGGCGATGTCGCCCCGTCCCACGTCCTCACTCCACCTGGAGGCCCACGTGGGATTCGGCCCATTGTAACGGGCCCCGCTCGGATAAGTGTGTTACGGGCCCGATTTGTAATAACTTTTTTGTAATGACAGTCTGTAACCCTCTTTTACAGGAATATTCCGGGGATAGACCGGGTGCCTGAGGGCACATGCGTCCTTACATTGAGACGTTGGGCACTCAGGCACCTATAAATACCCCCGTACAGTGCCCTTGACAGGCTGGATTAACAGAGCAATTGCCGCCTCAAGTTAAACCGTGTTCACATCTCTCTCACTGCCCTGTTGGAATCAACCTGCCCGGGAACGCAAGTTCCAACAAGTACCAACTTGTAGGCGACAGAACCCATGTGAGCCAACACCTGAAACGACCCATAGAACTTAGGTGCCAACTTGCTCGTAGCTCTATTCGTCAGGGAGGCAGAAAGACGGTGATGGAGACGCAACCAAACCCAGTTAACCTCCTGAAATTCTGGCTCACGATGGTGCTGGTCATAGTTGCCTTTCATCAAGTCTTGGGCTTGCTGCAGTCGTTCGCGGATTTCAGTCATGAACTCGTCGCGGTCGTGCAACTGTTGGTCCACTGTAGGAATCTTGAATCTTGAATTCACCAACTTCATAGGATATAAGTATCGGCCAGTTGCGACCATATACCACCTTGAAGCGCATTGTCTAGAGTGCGGTCTGGTAGGTGGTGTAGTAGTGTTCAACCCATGGCAGCCAATGAAGTCAACTGCATGGATGATTACCAACGTGGCAATGAAGGTAGATGCCCAAAATGCGATTTGTCACCTTAGACTGGCTATCAGTCTACGGATGGAAGGCGGTTCTCAGCCGCAGCTTGACACCTAAGAGATGATAGAGGTTTGTCTAGAAGGCGCTAGTGATGATGGGGTCCCGATCATTGACGATAGAACACGACATGCCGTGGAGTATAACAATGTTGAAGAACACTAGCATGAAACAGCAGAGCCAGAGATGGCAACGGGTACCCGAAACCCAAAAACCCGATGGGTTTTGGCGGGTATGGGATGATTTCTCTACCCGCGGATACGTTAAGCGGGTACGTTAGTGGGCAAGAATCTCTACCTGTCGGGTATACGGGTATGGGTACAGGTGGGCACTACCCATACCTGTGTACCCATGGGTGAAATATACCCACATCATAGTTATTAAAGCGTTAAGGAAACATAAGGCGATCGACCCCCTTTTGAATTTTTAAGCGGTAAAGCATAAGGCGATGCAACACCTTAATTATATTGATAAATATAAAAATAGACCAAATATTAGTTATATATCACTAAAGCTAATAAACAAGTAGCACAACTGTAAGGCCTCTTTGTAGGCCCATTTAGCCTAGTAGAAAATAAAAACAGGAAAAAGAAAAAGAAAAAATCCCATTACCATGTAGCCCAACCCAACCCAACACCACCCTTTTAGGTTATCCTCCTCTAGTCGACTCCAAGCAGCCGTCACCTGCTAGTTCTCACGCACAGCTGCTTCTTCGTCATTGCTCTCCCTCCCCACAGTTCTTGGGTTCTCTCTCACAGCTACCCTATGTCGCCGCGACCACCAGGACCAGCGCTGCCGTCGGGACCAGCGATGCTGCAACGACCCCCAACGACGCCTCTTCCCCACGTGCAGCCGCTTCCTCTTCCGCGCGTGCTCGTCACCTCTTCCCCTCGCCTTGCCATAAGGCGATAGGACGCCTTGCTGGCTCCAGCTTGCCTTACCGCTTAGGCGTCGCTAAGCGATGCCTAAGCGACGCCTTAATAACCATGACCCACATTATACCATTATTATCAATATTAAAGCACATCTTAGCTAAAAGAAAATTCTTTTTTGGTTGTTATTTGTTTAACTATTAAGTTATGCAAGCATATGATTTGCTATATTTTAAGTTGAACTTATATTTGTGTGTTTATTTGACATTTTGATTAATTGGAGTATTAGAATTTGAGACCTTCATGGTAGGTACGGGTTACCTGATGGGTAAATTTATCCGTGTGGGTATGGGTAAGATTCTATACACGCGAGCGTATATGGGTAACCTGACGGGTATAATTTTTGGTGATGGGTATGGGTATGGGTATGGAATGGGGCTACGTGACGGGTATATACTCGTTGCCATGGGTGGCCAGAGGTAGGCCTGCAACATGTCGTTCATCATCGCCAGGAAGGTGGAGGGGGCATTCGTGAGCCCGAATGCCGTGGCCAAAAACTCAAAGTGGCCATGATGCGTTCAGAATGCTGTCTTGTCGATGTCCTCCGCGTGCATCAGCTCCTGGTCATAGCTGCTGCAGAGGTCCAACTTGGTGAAGTGCGCCCCCTTGAGCTCATCCAGCAGTTCGACGATGATTGGAGTTGGGAACTTGTTCATGGTTTTGGTGTTGAGGGCGCAGTAGTCGACGTAGAACTACCATGATTTGTCCTTGCACATGAGTAGGGCAGGTATAGAAAACGACGACGTATTGGGCCCGCTTTATGATGCCTTGCAGAAGCATGTCGTCGCACTGCCGCTTTACCTCATCCTTCAACAACTGTGGGTTGCGGTACGGTCTGATGGCGATAGGCGGTGCGTTCGATGGGAGGGGTATGTGGTAGTCGAAGGGCCGTGATGGAGGCAGACCTGTTGGCTCAGCGAAGACATCCGCGAACTTTGCGATAAGTTGCAGGAGATTGTCGGTGGAGAGAGCGAATGCCGGCGGGCGAGACACGCCCAACCCTGTCCATGTGACCCAGTTGTTGAGCCTTTAGAACACCATGGTGAGTGCGTAAGAATTCCTAGATGATTGGCTCGAGAGTGCGCAACCAGTTGCACTCGAGTAACAGCTCAACCTTCCAAGACGATGACTAGGAAGTCGACGTGGAACGACTCGTCGTCAATGGAGAACGTGAGCGCGGAGCATACCCTGAGGTAAGACAGATGCTTGCCGTTGGCAACTCCACCGTTGTGCCATCCTTGATCGTGGGAGTCAGGTGAAGCCGGCGTGCCACCTGAGCCGCCATGAAGCACGGCGTGGAGCCAGAGTAGACGAGGGTGGTTAGCGTCTGGTCCTGTTAGGGTATCCAAATTGTTAGGACAAAGTGGGTATCCCAATCTTGTCAATTTGCTTCTACAACAAATCTGCCAACATATTGGCATTTGCTACCTCACTTGATGCATCAACAGAACCTAGAAAGTAGGTCCCTATTGGACTATTAAAAAGAAAATTGATCAAATGACGTTGTTTAGTATCAGTCCACCCATCTAACATAAGTGTGCAGCCATGTTGTTCTTTCCAAGCTTCTTCATGCTTCTACCTCAATGTTGATGTCCTCTTGATATCTCTCTCAAGACAAAGTACCCTAGCCTCATGGTATGATAGGCCTTGGTATCTAGGACGATACTGATACTGCCATTGGAATCCAACATAATCGCCCCTTAATAACTGACCTAGTCGACTAATCGCGACTAATGTAAAAAACCTAACATGCATGGTTGGTTTCTAGTCCAAAATGGACGATTAATCGGACGACTGAACGATTAGCACACCTAATCGGGTTGATACTCCTAATCGCCCCTTAATAACTGACCTAGTCGACTAATCGCGACTAATCACGATTAGTCGAACGACTTGAAAACAGAGGCCTTCGACACTAGGTTTGCTCCCGTTAAATTAACTTTGGTTGACCTAGAAATTAAAACTCTGTATCCCTAGTGTTGTGTGTATTTGGTATATTATAGGCTAAAGGCTTGATCATTATTCCCTTCCCGGCCAATTTTTTTTAAAGCTTGATCATTCTGAAGGTAGTAAGCTGCCAAGTTGTTGGGGCGAAGGCGAAGACGCTACCCTTCGCTCCATGCCTTCGTCGCCTCGCTTCACCAACGATGCCAAGGACGCCGGTTCGATGAGGACTTCGCGACTGGACTCCGCGGCTTCGCTCTTCTCCATTGCAAGACGAAGGCAAGACTCCGACGATGCCTGCTAGCCTCACGTCCTTATCGTGTCCGGAAGCCCAAGTGGGCCCCGCAGGGATAAGCATGTTACGGGCCTCATCTGTAATAGCCTTTTTTGTAATGACTGTCTGTAACCTCCCATTGGGGGAATATTCTGAGGATACTCTGGGTACCCAAGGGCATAAACGTCCTTGCCCGAGAACGGTAGGCACTCGGGTGCCTATAAATACCCCCGTACAGTACCTTGGAGAGGGCAGATTAACAGAGCTATTACCATTCCTCGTTGAATCCTCGCAAGCACTCTTTCCACTCTCCCGTGGATCCACTTGCCCAGAAAAGCGAGTACCAACAGAAGTCTAATGTGTACAGCTGGATTAAATACAGTTTTGATTTAGTTCTTGGAGAACTATAGCTATAGAGTATTAGAGTACTGTCATAGATTTTACCTATCAAAACTGGTCTTGTAATTGTGGATCAATATCTTTTGCTTCATTCTGTGTAATCCATGTGCCAAAGGGTCTCTAGCCGAGTTGGCTAGGTAGTCTAAGTAGCCTTCTTAGGTCTTGGGTTCGACTCCTCGTGGGAGCAAATTTCAAGCTATGGTTAAAACTCTCATGGTCTGTCCCACACCAAAGCATAGGTCTAAGACTCGGTCCCGGTCACAGACATTCTTACATGGGCTTTGGTGCCGTTGTGTATGGGTGGGATAGGTGTTCTAGGGTTTTGTCAACCTGCGTGAGATCTTCTTAATATAATGCCATGGAGGTGATCTTATTCCCGCACGTCGAGTTTTCTTTGTGTAACCTATGTTGCCAACAGATAAGGACCTGTTTGGATGCTTGTGGTTTTGAGAAACTGTATTATCAAGAAACTTCTGTTTTACAACAAGAGATGTGCAAAACAACGGTTTATTAAAGAAGAGGTCTAGAATGGTGTTTCGAGAAATCAGAAAGGACTATTTTTAGTATTACCATCTTTTTCAAGACTACAAAGCTCGTTGCATCCAAACACCTTATAGTTTGTCAAAACCAATGTATTTTACAAATCCATGGTATTTTTCTAAAAAAGAAATAAAATACTCCAAATAATACCTAAGGTACATAGGTTGCAATTAAAGTCAAGAACTCATGAACATTAGTACATATAACGCATAAATACTTTTCAGGGCTTTTGAGACTAAACATTTGCACTTTTTATCCAATTGATCTGATCGTATTGCTAATATACAAAAATGATGATCATTTCACAGGGTTTCTTCAAATTGCTTTGTCTTTGGTTTGTGATAAATATTACTTTTTTTCAATACACTTTTATTAATAAGATCTTACTGTTCACAGGATATTGTTGATTTCTTCTTGAAGAACATGGTAAATGAGAAACTGGGTCCAATAAGCAATGCTCATGTTGTTCACGCTGATATGAGCGAGTATGGAGCAATGGATGAGAAGTGTATTCAGTTGGCAGAACTAGCAGCAACTGCTGTGGACTTCCCCAAGACAGGCAAAATTGTGTCAATGCCAGCATCCCTTCGACCAAAATTATATCCTGACTTCATGGGAAAGGAGGATGCTATCTCCTATAGATCAGAGAAGATCCTTGGAAGGCTTTATCGGTCAATCCAAGAAGCCTCCAGCGATGATTTGGTTCGAGAAGAAACTTGCACATCTAACAATCTGCCTTATGATGCAGATATGGAAGTTGCTGGTGCAGCTGATTTTCTCTCGAGTGCTTGGCAGTGCAAGTGCTCATATGAAACACAACTGAACGCACTGCTCAACCAATATGGCGTGCGCACTGAAGCAGAGCTTGTGACAGAGCATATATGGTCGCTTCCCAAATACAGCAGCAGAAGGCAGGGGGACATAAAGGAGAGGTTGAAGAATGCATACTATGCTCTTCACAAGGAGTTTAGGAGCATTTTCGAAAGCATTGTGACAGATCAAACAGAGATCTTTGATGATGAGAAAAATCGGTTTTATGAGATGAAGGCCTCCGCTTGGTACCAGGTAACCTACCATCCTGAATGGGTCCAGAAGTCAAGGGAAATGTTCAAGTCTGACTGTGAGGACATGCCAGCAAGGCTTAGCTTTGCATGGATTGCGGTTGAGCACCTGGCAAGGATTAAGATAAGGTGCCGTGGAGAAGTGAAAGTGGACAGCCCAAGGCCTGTTGAGAGGCTCGCAGCCTACATATCTGGGAGCATGTGAGTTGACGTGAAGCTCCAAGCAATTGTGAAGCAAGACCACTCTGCCCTCTTTGCCATGCCATCTGAACTCTGATGCATGGCTCTGTCTAGTCACTTCTTTTTACGAATTATTACATAGTTGAGACAGCCACTCTATAAGCGGCTAAAGCGTACGCACATTTCTACGAACGTTAATGCTTTTAAGTCTGAACTGTTCAATCTCTATTACTACCAGAATGTTTGTGGACATAAATATTAGTTCGTGGTGTCTCAATTCCGAAACAGTTTTCTTGGTTGTGAAGGGTGTTGGTCACTTATTTTTTATTGCTGTGAACAAAAACAACGCAACACAATTAGTAAACATAAGGACCTTCATCCTGCCAAGCATTATCATCTTTTGGGTATAGTGAGCCTCGAACGAAGGTTTTGAAGAACAAGTTTTTATCATTCACAAATATAAAGACTTAATTACAGATGTAATATTAAGTCATTTGGTCATTTCCCATCATATTTTAAACAATATTACAATTTATCTCATATATTAACAAAGTGATAAAATGTACATTACATTGATACCTTTGGCTTACTCGAAGGTAAAAGCGTGAAGGCAATTTTCATCCAGCGTGAACAGTACGGGGTACTGTTCATCTATTTATAGGCAGTCATACAACTTTATAAGGTATTACACTTATACTCTCATAGATTACATACAAAGTTTACAAGTATCACAAGGATAATATTGTTATTTGCTCCTAGCAACTTAACACCTTCTGTCGTGTTCCTGCGTCGTCGTGACGAAGCTTACTTCGTTGCACTTTCATTATTCTGTACTGAAGCTTTTCTGATTACGAAGCTCCTGTAACACTTAGTAACATGTTGATAACAAATGGTTAGCCGTGTTTTTGAGGACATTCGGAAGACGAAGACCCCCAAACAATAGCCCTCGTAGTATTAGTTTGCTTCTTTGTAACAAATTCAGACTGCAAAATGAACGAAGGCCTTTAGTCGAAGGTCCGAAAAAACACCTTCCCTTTGCTAGAATAACGAAACCTTCTGAATTGTGGGGGCCACTTTGCAGTAGTGCTTTGCATATATATAAGGGTTGTGATAAAAATATTTTACATGCTATCAAGCTTGTGTTGGCTTTGTTGTTTAGCTTGCTGATACTGTAACCACGGCTGTTTTCGAGCTTTGGCTTTTTGTTTCAACAAAAGCTGAGATGGCCGAAGATAAGAGTAGTGAGGATCTCGCACTGGCTGGGTTTTATGAAATTATGGAGAGGACTAATGTTGAAAAATAACTGATGAGATTTTAGCTGGGCTGTCTAAAGATTCTAGTGACAGCGATGATTTTGATATTGAGAGTGATAATGATAATGCTGAAGATTGGTCGTGGAGGCCGAGTCACGTGGTCTTCGGTAAATCAACTGTGAAGAAAGGTCATGTTGAGACTATGAAAGGTAGATATTTCCATGATGTATCTATAGTGAGAATCGGTGGTGAGAATATTGTTCCTCTTCTTGAGAAAAATGAGGTAGTGGTTTTTTGAAGCTTTATGAAGGCTCGGCTACGGTTCCCCTTACACAAGATGTTGGTCGAAGTCTTGAAAAAGTTTAAAATTTTCTTCATCAGCTTACTCTTGATGCATTAATCAAGGTTAGGATCTTCATTTGGGCAATAAGGGGCTAGGGATTGGAACCAGATGCTGATTGCTTTTGCAATATTCATGAGTTGTCCTACCAGACTAAGGCCACTGGGAAAGAGCAGTATCATAATAACTTTGGATGTTATACCTTCGCGTACCGGTTAGATGCTAGGCATCCCATGCCAACCTTTCGGAAAAATGGTCGGGTTCATGGATGAAGCAGTGGTTTTATGTGAAGAATAACCTGAGTCAAAGGAGGGATATTAAGGATGTAATCTAGTGGCCTATCAAATCCTGCTTTGGATTGAGAAGGCCTGCTGTCGTGAATACAAAAAGATCTCAAGGCTTCCTAGCAGCGTTTAATGCTGTGTGCAACTACATCAACACTAGGGACTTAGTGCAGGAGCATATAGCCTTTAAGGTGTGGTCCTTGGCTGCCAAATAGGAAATGCAGAAGGATGCTGAAGCTGATGCTAATGCAGGAAAAAGCAGTCTGGTTCACTTGAAGTATACTTATTGATTCAGGAATCAATTTGGTGAGCCATACGATGATTTGACTTGATGCCATTGAAGCAACAAGTGATGAATTGCTAGGGAGCTATACGAAGGCCGCAGGGAAGTGATGAATTGCTAGGGAGCTATACGAAGGCCGAGGACGAAGCCATGTATGTTGCCTTCGGTGCTCGGGGAAAACGAAGATTGAACAGGGTTTTTGATGCTATTGGATTCGTTTACCCTAAATAGTGCTTCCTTGCTCGAAAGAGAGGGTCAAAAAGGAAAAGTGCACCGAAAGCTTCTTCTGTTGTGCCGAAGCCAAAGAGAGCAAAGATTCTAACCCACCTGCCGAAGTCGTACTTTTTAGAAAGGGCTGCACAATTGCCTGATACAGGGACTTCAGAAACAGAGAGTGCCGAAAAAGCCGAAGGGGCCCTCCCGGCTTTAGATTTAAAAATACTTCAAGAGCTGCTAAAGGTGATGAAAGAAATCGAGGCAACTGCAGTGGATGCCCCGGCTCCCATTCATTTGGAATTGGCTACAAAAAAGAGCTATAGGCTAGAACAGTCGAAGGTTCAAGAGCTGCCGAAGGCACAAGCGCAACCATAGATTACCACCGCTCTAGCAGGAACTCCTAAAAAAGGAAGGAGAATGGCTAATGTGCTTGAGGCTATTTTGAGGCCTTCGAAGATGGCGACGCCTGCACCGCCGAAGGTTTCCAAAGACAAGGTCGATGAACTGATGGCTGTTATTATAGGTAGTTCTGCTGATTTAGATAAGGCTAGACATTCGGAGCCCACGCAATTGAAGGAAAAATTTGCGAGCCTACCAGAGAGAATGACAACACCATCCCTTGAGACAGCACCGCCTGGAAATGTTGACTTTATTATCTGTCATGCTTTGGGAAAGCAACTGACGAAGGAACAAATTGCCGAAGTTCAACATTATGCCAAAGATCTGAGGTTTCCTAGAGGGTCCTTAGTTTATGGAGGTAGCAACGAAGATGATTTCTTATACTGCCTTCCTGATAACAAAGAGATTGATGTTTGCCGGGAAATGATGGACAACATGGGTTACTCGAAGCTTGAGCTTGGGCTATCCTTAATGCCGAAGGATCATCTGGCAGATTGCTTGGCATATAATAGCTTAAAGGTTTGTGTTTACTTTTGTCTTCTAGCTCTTGATAATAATTATTTTAGATAAAATATTTACTTTGTTTTCTTTTTGCTGTCATTAGGCACTTATTTTGAGCAAAGCTTTGAAAGCACAAAAGGAATGCGAAGATGAAAGCACTCAAATAGCCTTCGAAAATCTGCGCTCAGAAGTTATAACGCTTCGAAATGAGGCCCTTGAGAAAGGCAAGATTCTTCTTTCTTTAGTCGAGAGGCTAAAGACTAATGAAGCTAATTTGGCTAAATTCTCTAAAGGAGATCAAAAGATTTCGAAGTTTGAAAGGAAAAAGAAACTAACGCAATACGCATAGCCGATCTAGAATATGCGTTATCTGCTCAAATAGAATTGCACAAATCTGAAGTGACAAGACTGGAGAAGAAACTTGATGAAGTCACTGAAAACTTTAATGTTGAGCAAGCGAAGCGTGAGATATTTGACACTGAACGGTCTAGGGTGCAAAAGAATGTTGAAGAGCTTCATCAAGCAAAGGAAGGATGCTACTCTTTGCTATGCAATGCTTTGACGAATTGAAAAATGATTTTTCTAAGGTTGGCGCATTCTCAACTGAGCAAAATTTTATCCTTGGAGATCCCGAAGGTGTGATCAAATGGATTGAGGGTGAGATTGAAACTTTTGACAAAGTCTTGATCGGCAGAGGGGACTTTTGTGCCTATGTGTGTAACACCCCTGGTGTTACTGGCACTAAAACTTGAGCATAACATTATGTGCATTGACATTTCATGTGTTTGTACACCTAGAATGCGTTCACTAGGTAAAAATTTTCAAGCAAGTTGTGATGAGGTGACTTGATGTGTGATTAACCCTAGGGTAGGGTACTTAACCCTAAATTAGGGCTTATGGATGAAAGTGAAGCCAAAATGAGTAAAAATCTCAAAAGTCATTAGAAATGTTCACAAGATATCAAAGTTGATGGACTTTAGTGGTACAAAAACCCTAAAGTACTCAAAACCCTAAAAGAAACCCTGCCTAATTGGAACCCTAGGGGGGTAAATGTAAATTCTAGGCACTTTTGGACCAAAGTGCAAGTATCAAAGTGAAAGAACACCACAAACCAAGTAACTTCCACATTCGAGAATTTGCAAGTTGAGTAATGAGACTTGGACTTATTTGCAAAAAGGTCACATGAGCACTAGATGACTAAGTCTGAAAATCACTAGAATGGGGTCAACTTTGGAGCCCTATATCTCTAAATTCTTAAGGATTTTGCCCTAGGTCAACACATCAAATTGGTAGAGCTATGATAGGAGTACAACTTTGCTTAAGTGACTAAGCCCTGATGTTATATAAAAATTAAAGATAAGCTGGCCTGAAGATGAGCTATCAGTCAACACTAATGACTGAATTATGGCTACGAGTGACCTTGGCAGGACTTTGAGGATGAATTTGAGTAGGATCTAGTGATTGTTTGGGTATGGTTACTATAACAAAGTTAAAATGGGATTATAGGACAACAACTTTGTTACAGAAGGATTAACAAGTTGCCACATAGAAATCGGAGATCAAAGCCTTGCAAATTGCTCTGTCAGGCACTATGAATGGGGTTTCCCATTGTACAGTAGACTGAAAAAGATCTTCAGATGCATCACCCCTCACCGCCGGTGACACTCGTGCCGTGATCCGTGCCGGTGCTACGATTCTTGCTCTCTGGTGAGGAGATAATCACGGCGGAGTAAAGATCTTGGCACTGGATAGGCTCGGACCCAGTCGCTGGTGGGTTCACCGTACCCACTTGGTCTGCGGCTGGCCAAGATGGTCCTCACCGGCGTTGGCCAATTACCGACCGTGCACCACGTGCCTAGTAGCTGTAACACGTCACAGTGAACCATTGCAGCAAGTCCGTCCATCGCCGGAGGCCTTGCCACGGTGAAAGCCACGATCACCCGCGCTAGTGCACTTCTATCTCTAGCCGCCAGCGCAACTTCTCAAAATTAGCCGCCACCGCTCTTGGACACTATAAATCGAGGGTGCTGCTAGCTCTGATAGGTTGTCTCGAAGCTAGAGCACCCGTCCCTGCCTCCGATTAGCCACCCTAGCGCCCTAATTTCTTTCTTCCCCCAATTTGGTTCTCCGCGCCACCGTGAGCCATCGCGTCGTGGACCACCGTCTCTAGGTCCGTTCATACCCTCCTTACCCTTGTTTCAGCACCCTTGTGTGCTATGGATGCTTATCGGCCTAGTCAATTGAAGTAGACCATGTTAGACCACCGGGAACACCTCGGGTTGTCCTCGGTTTGCGCCATCACTGTGGACAGAGAGATTTTGAGCTAGAACTTCGCAACTGGTAGAGGGATTAGGGTCGCCAGGGGTAGAATTCGGTATCGACCAAGTAAGAAGCTTAGCCTTTGCATATTTCGGCTGGTACAAGCTCGCCGGAGCACCTGCTCCACCGTCCGTGGTCGGGGACCTGAGCTTGCGAAGAAAAGAAAAGGGAAGGGCCTTTGAGCAAATGTTAGAGACATAGATAAATAGTGCGCAGGGTTCTTTACTGGTTATTTGAATGACCCAGGTCCTCTGTGCAAAATGGACATCGCGGGCGTGCATGGGCACGTTTTCCTGTTAGTGGGCCGACTAGAAAGGCCAACACGCAATGGGAGTGGAGAGATGGCGAGAGTAGCGTGTACCCTTCGTGGCAAGAGGCTGGACGGTGGTGTATCTGTGCTCTCGGTTGGCGTGAACCCGGTCTGGTCTTAAGAAACCCGGTGGCGAGTTGACATATGCAAGGGTTAAGTGCTACATATGTCGTGTGATTGGAGATCCTCAACTGAGTATTAATCGATTCGGATCGCCGTTACTTCTCGGACATCAAGACTTGGTCACTGACTTACACGTAGCAATCTAGTAAAGAAAAAGGGTGATAAAAGACGGCTAGTGCAGGTCAAGTGCTTGGACTAGGGTAGAAAGAACTCTAGTTACATGTAATGACTTAATTTGATAATAAAACTGGATTTTTAAGGATCCACTATTAGTAAGCATTTCTGCAAACAGAGTCTTTGATTCTTGAATAGCCTTACCTTGACTCCCTCAAGCCAGCATATCCTTGAGAGTCTTTTCTTTTGTCGGGTAAGACTTGCGAAAGTACACTCCATACTCAGGGTTTTCGAACCCATGTTGTTGTAGGTGAGGAAACAACAGACTTTTGTTGTTTCTGTTTAAAGGTGGTACCTAAAGAAGAGCCCCAGCAGTGAAGTCTGGGAGGATGTTGGCCTCCCACTTTAAAAACAGTAAACTTTTGTGCGGGAGGGTATTTTGCCTCCCTGATCTGTAATAATACTTTATGCACTCTAAATACCCTGGTATTGTAATAATAATACTCTCTCTATATATTTGATGAATGTAAATTAAGTTATTGTAATTTGCTTCCGCTCATTCTTTCCTCCGATGTGATGTAATATCTGCGTGACAGGTGAAGTGCTCTTGGGCGAAATGATGAAGATACAATTACCAAATTTGTCGAGTGATTAAGTGCATCTACAGGGTTGTCCAAGGTCCTTAGGACAAGGACAACTATAGGTGGGCCTAATACCTTGGGAGGTTCCGTCACAATGTGGGTGCTCGAGGGCCGTGTTGTTACTCGAAAAAGCTGGCTGTGAACCTGCGAAGGCTGTAATTTAGCTAGAATTCTTAGTTTCAGTGAATGACATTAGAGAACCTTCAGCCGAAGCTACTGCCCTTGGCGAGAACTTCTCAAGTGTGGATGAACGGCGGAAGGGAGATAGCAGACGAAGCTACCAAACAAAGCGAAGAAGAATCCCATATAACTTCAGAGTGTCACACCCAGTTTTGAAGGCAAATCGAATGCGAACCATGTACGTGCAGGATTAGAAACTCACGTACACAGTGATTACATAAATGGACATCATCACACATTGCTCAAAGTAAATAGCGGAAAGGTACTTTATTACATCAAGATGTCCAAGACATCCACAGAGTCTATAACATAGTCATTAACATTATCAAAGTGTGGGATACGAAACATAGTAGATAAGGTCTTCACATGCAGCTGACTAGGGGTTTGCCACTAACACAACTAAAAATCGTCGTAGTCCTAGAACTCCTCAAAGTCCTCCATGTTGCCTGCATCTCCTCCTGAGCACTGAATACAGTGGGGACAACCTGGGGTGGGGTGGTTTTTAAAGCAAGGGTGAGTACACATCAACGTACTCAGCAAATGTCCCATTTGGCTAAAGTGGACTAGTTGTATGTGGAGTTAAGGTCAACTAGTTGCTTTTAATTGGTCAAGTATTTATTACTGATAGTAGAGCCAAATTTTAGTAATAAACCCAGTTATTACCCAAAAGTACTCCCTCCAAGAGGAAATACCAGAGATCAGAATTATAGCCATCATTATTAAACATCATCATAAAGGTATCCAAAATTCTTCTAATCAAATAGGATCCCAAGGCCGCTCTTAACCGTGAGCACGACTAATATACCAGTTTCTAACACTCTGCAGAGGTTGCACACTTTACCCATAAGTCATGATTCCCATTCTACCTGGGGTTCTAGCCTCCACATTGATCACTACCAAGGTGACCTAGCAGGGTCTCACTACGTAGCCTTTACAAAGATTCCCCAGAGGTCATAGCCGCCTGTTAGGTTTCTCCAGTTTGATAAACACAATACTTCTCCCCACAGGAAGGGTGACTAACAAAACCAAATCAAAGAACCTCTGCAACCAGCCTCGGCAGAGCAAGTACTGTGCCCAGACCCCATTGATGGCCCTACAGTGAAGCCAACTACACCTCAGGTTCCTCTAATTAATCAGCTAAGGGCATCCCATTCCACCCTCATGGTTATACTGTTATCCTGGGTGGTCACTTAATGAATAGGTCCTTACGGAGTGGTACTCAGGAAACAGCCTGAGTCCCCTAAAGTATCACAAGATCCTCGTCGGGATAACATCATCGTATCATAAATATTCACATCATGTTTGTTGATTAAGTTAAAGCAATAGCATAAAGCTAACCATGATAACCCAAAAGGTAAACAAGGATAAGGTAAATACAGACTAGTCAATCCTTAGGTTTCAATAAAGTAATGCGGGACGGTGAATTATAAAGTATGTAGGACATAATAGGTCAGAGGACACTTGCCTAAACCAGGTTGTTGCTCAGGAAGATCTTCAGCAACACACTCAGGAACCACGGGCTGCTCGTTGTCTAAACAAATTGATCATGCATTCAATACATTTGGATATAGACAAATGAACAATACACCAAACATATGCAATCAAGTGGACTCAAGTTTGACAGAGCAGTATAACACAAAAGATAATCCTAAGTGCTAGGGTGGATTAGTGCACCTAGAGATTAGTGATTCCTAATTATTATGGGTTACATAATTTTGTTCCATTAACTTTAGTAAGACACAATTTTACCAAGGATAAATTCATACATGACATATTATTTATCTCACAAAATTAAGTACCTAAGTATCATTAGGGTTTCCCTTTTTATTTTTCCTATTTCATCAACATATTATTACATACACTAACCTATAGCTTAGACGTAAAATTAAAGTGCACAGACTGTGGATGATCATAATTTATTTGTACAGAGAATAATCCTATGAACGTTTTGCAATTTGAATCACTCAATTTGGAGTTCATATGAAAAAGATATGAAATAAACAAGTTTTGAAGTTTAAAATACAAAACTAGGTCTAATTTTGTGATTAATAAAAAGGTCAGGGGTCTGTTTATAAGAAAACAGGGAGCTACGCGCTAAACTTCAGGACTACGGGTTGATTACTAAAAAGCGGAGGGTCTATTTAACAAATTTACACACGAAGGGGTACGAGGTTGCGCTAGCCGTCCGATCTCTGATCAACGGCTCGGGTTAGAACAACAAGCGAGGGTGCGGGCTACGAGCACCTGACAGGTGGGCTCGGGGTGGGGTTGAGGCACTGACGCGTGAGGCCCATGGGTCAGCGGTGTGCTGAGGGCGTGGGGCACGCTGGCCGCTAGATCTCCGATCATCGGTTCCAGTTCCACGGACCACGCGAATCGTTATTCGCGCATCCGGGCCACCCGATCAAGACCGGACTGTTAGGATCGACCGCTTGGGGCTTTGTCTTCTCCGGCCGACCAGGGGCGACGCCATACGTGCCTGTGGCGCCGCAGCCACTAGAGGTGAAGTAGACTGGGGCTCCTATGGCGCTAGGGATCGGTCTAGGTTGCTAGAAAGGTTAGGGAGGACTTGGCGAATCCGATGTAGGGTCAGGATAGCAGGAAAGGGGGTGAGGCAACTGGACGATGGAGGGGGAGTCCTCGATTCAATGCAAGACAGGGAAATTTAGGGGCGGGGTTAGGACATTTACCTTGAGGGAAGACTCAGGAACACACGAATGGCGTCCAGGGCACGGCGAGGGCATGGTTTGACGGTGGCGGAGGTGCGACAGTGAACCGGTGAGCGCGGATTGGGCGAACCAGAGGGGGAGGGGGTGAACCGAGGGGCGTCCCAGGTTGCGGGTGACAAGGCAGAGCTTACCGATGCAACGGACAAGGCGAGGGCTTGACGGTGACCGCAGAACAGGCGCGAGACCACGACGAGTGACGATGGACCTCCCTGGGCGTGCGTGCGGTGCGAGGTGAGTGCTGAGGGCTGTGAGTGCGTGAGTGAGGGAAGAGGAGGGCGAGCGGGTGCTGGGCAGCAAGAAAAAGGCCGAGGTGGGGATGGACGTGGCCTCGACGTGCATCGTGGGTGCGGAGTCCACGGTGACGCGCGGGTCGTGAGTGGGCTGTTCAGAGGGGAAGGGTCCGATAGACGGGACCCATGGATCAGCGATAGCAGCCGAGTGAACGGGTGGCAGGGCTGATGAGCGGGGCCAGCGGGACAGAGAGAGAGAGGGACGCGCGCGAGAGGGGGGTTGGCGCCAACAAGTCAGCCCCACTGGGCAGCGAGAGGATGTGGTGGAAGAGAGAGCGGGCGCGAAAAGGCGCTGACAGGCGGGGGCCGCCTTTCAGGGAGGGTTGACACGCGGGCGTGGGCGCGTGCGAGGCTGGGCCGAGATGGGCCTACTGGGCTGAATTGAGGTTTTCTATTTTCCTGGAATTTCCAATTGCTTTTCTATTTTATTTTCTCTAGGGTTTTCAAATGAAATTCATATCAAATGCAAATTCAAAACATTTCAAACATGTGCATCAATTCAAAGAATATTTTGGGCTCAACATGATGCAACAATTCATGAGTCACATAAGTTTGACAAAATAAATAATAACCCCTTACTAAATAACCTAATTCTACTCAAAAAGAAGGAGAGAGAGAGACTAGAGGGAGAGAGACAAAGGGTAATACCTATATTTGGTAGGCATTTAGAAAGAAATTTTATACCCCCAAATTCAGGGTGTTACAAACCTATCTCCCTTAAAAAGAATCTCGCCCTCGAGATTCAGGGTTGGCTAGCAAAGAGTTTAGGGTACTTGGCTCTCAAATCATCTTCTCTTTCCCAGGTTGCTTCTTCCTCTGAGTGATGGCCCAATTTGACATTGCACATCCTGATGGTGCTTCTCCGAGTGATCCTGTCTGCTCTCTCCAGAATATGAGTTGGCTTCTCAATATAAGTCAAATCTTCTTGAACTTCAAGTTCCTCTGTTGGCAACTCCTCTTCGGGTACTCGCAAGCATTTCTTTAGCTGAGACACATGGAACACGTCATGCACAGCTGACAGACTCTCTGGTAGGCTAAGTTGATATGCCACTTCTCCACGCCTTGCTTGAATCTGATACAGTCGAATGTATCAAGGTGCTAGCTTGCCTTTGACTCTAAACCTTTTGATTCCTCTGATAGGTGACACTTTCAAGTAAACATAATCTCCTACCTCAAAAATCAATTCTCTTCTTCGAGTGTCAGCATAGCGTCACTGTCTGGACTGCTCTATCTTTAGATTGTCTCGAACCATTCTGATGTTCTCTTCAGCCTCAACCAAAATATCTGGACCGAACACCTTCCTTTCGCCGAGTTGGTCCCAATGCAATGGAGTTCTACAATTCCTCCCATAGAGTGCTTGGAATGGTGACATCTTCAGACTGGCCTGATAGTTGTTGTAGGAGAATTCTGCATACGGTAGCCTATTGTCCCAACCTAACTTGTCATGCAATGCATAGGCTCTCAACATATCTTCGAGGATCTGGTTGGTTCTCTCAGTCTGACCATCTATTTGCGGGTGATAAGCTGAACTAAATTTCAAATGTGTGCCCAAAGCTTCATGTAGCTGCTGCCAGAAATGAGAAGTGAACTGGATACTATCTTCTTTGGAACACCATGTAGGCACACAATCCGAGACATGTATAACACTGGCATGAAATGAGCTGCCTTTGTTAAACGATCCACTATTACCCATATGGAGTCATAACCAGCACGAGTGCGGGGCAGACCAACTATAAAATCCATCCCAATCTCATCCCATTTCCACTGAGGAACCTGCAATGGCTGCAATAAGCCCGCGGGCCTCTGATGTTCTGCCTTGATTCTCTGAAAACCGTCGCATCTGGCAACATACTCTGCTATCTCCCTTTCCATATCGTACCACCAGAATCTTTTATTCAGGTCTTGGTACATCTTCTCGCTACCAGGGTGTATAGAATATGTTGTCTCATGAGCTTCCTTGAGAATCAGTTCCCGGATCGATTTGATGTCATGGACGCACAACCTATCCTTAAACCACACCACTCCTTCTGCATCTTCATGGAAATCTGGGCCTTTCCCTTCTATGATCCGCCACCGTATCTCATTGATCTTCTCATCATCTTTCTGGCCCTTCCTGATATCTTGCTCTAGAGTGGGTTCCAGCTCGACTATCACTCCTTTGGTGTTGTTCAGAAATCCGAGAATCAGCCTATCGAATTCCTTTGCTAGCTTGTATGAAATTGAGTGAGCGACCAACATATTGACTTGACTCTTTCTGCTCAGAGCATCTGCAACCACATTTGCTTTGCCTGGGTGACAATGTATCTCCATCTTGTAATCTTTGATCAACTCCAGCCATCTTCACCGCCTCATGTTCAACTCTGACTGGGTGAATATGTACTTGAGACTCTTGTGATCTATGTAGATATCACACTTCTGCCCATACAAATAGTGCCTCCAGGTTTTTAGTGCATGAACCATTGCTGCTAACTCCAGATCATGAGTGGGGTAATTTTTCTCGTGAATTTTCAACTATCGGGACAAGTATGCCACTACTCTCCCCTCTTGCATTAACACACATCCCAAACTGGTGTATGAAGCATCACAATACTGAGAATGGCTTGTGAACATCTAGCAGAATCAATACCGGTGATGTCGTCAACTTCTTCTTCAACGTCTCAAAGGACTCTTGGCACGCTGGGGTCCACTTGAACTCAACCTTCTTTGCCAGCAAGGCTATCATTGGCCTGGCAATTTTGGAGAAACCTTCAATGGAACGCCGATAGTAACCGACCATTCCAATGAAACTCTTGATTCCTCGGACATCTTTCGGTGCTTTCCAGTCCAGAATCGCTGCTGCTTTCTTTGGATCTACAGCTAATCCCTCTCGGTTTATAATATGACCTAAGAATAGGACTTCACTGATCCAAAACTCACACTTGCTCAGCTTGGCATACAACTGACAATCTCATAGCCTCTGAAGTAATTTCCTCAAGTGTTCTCCATGCTCTTGCTCATTCTGGGAATATATGAGGATATCATCAATGAACATCACTATGAACTCGAGATAGTCCATGAACACACTGTTCATCAAGTACATGAAATAAGCTGGCGCATTCGTTAGACCAAATGACATGACAGTGAACTCGTACAGTCCATACTTGGTGATAAGTGCTGTCTTCGGTATATCCAAAGGTCGGATCCTGAGCTGATGGTAACCTGACCTTAGATCTATCTTCGAAAACACACTGACTCCCCTCAACCGATCGAACAGATCTTCAATTCTAGAAAGGATACTTGTTCTTGACAATGACTTCATTCAAAGATCTGTAATCAATGCACATTATCTTTGTCCCATCTTTCTTCTCCACGAATAACACTGGGGCTGCCCAAGGCGAGGTACTTGGTCAGATGTAGCCTTTCTCTAACAATTCATCAATCTGCTTCTTGAGTTCCACCAATTCTGGTCTGGACACTCAATAGGCTATCTTGGAAATAGGGGCGGTGCCTAGGATAAGCTCTATGGCAAACTCAACTTTACGCTCGGGTGGCATGCCTGGTAACTCCTCAGGAAACACATTTGGGAATTCCGACACAATTCTAATATCCTTAATCAGGTTGGCCTCCTTGCCATCTACTGACAAATAGTGTCAGGCTCCTTCTAGTTCAGGCAAGTACAGTTTAGTTACTACTTCCTTCTCGGATGGGGACACCAACTTTACTATCCTCTTGTCACAACTGACAGTGACTTTGTTTCTGTGTAGCCAGTTCATCCCTAGGATGGCATCTAACCCTTGAGTACCCATTACTACTAGGTTAGCGGGGAAGTCTATCCCCCTTATTTGAATCCTTAGATTCGGACACATCTTATCAAATTGAACTTTTCCCCCAACTGAATTAACTCTTAAAGGTGGAATCATTGGTTCTACGGGGATGTTATGTGCTTCTACCCATGATGTAGAAACAAAAGAATGCGTGGCACCAGTATTAAACAATACTTTTGCTGGGTAGGATTCGACTAGAATCATACCTACTGCCATGTCCTGAGCATCCTGGAGTGCTTCGGCCTCCAAGTGGTTCACCTTTCCACGGTTGTAGGCCTGGCCACGGCCTCCTGGTGCTTGTTGTGGTGCTCCCTGTCTTGCTGAAGTGTTGAAAGCTGGCGACTGCTGAGTTGCCTTCTTTGGGCAGTGTTTCGCCCATTGGTCTTGTTCCTCACAATGGAAACATGCACGGCCTCCTCCTTGCACTGGAGCTGCTTGGTTATTCTGGTTGGTTGCTGGGGTAGGAGGCGAGGTGCCTGGTTGTTCTGACGCTGGTACTGATTTCCTCCATGCTGGTTGTTCTGGCGGTACTGCTGCTGCTGCTGAGGAAACTGCCTCTGATACTGTTGTTGGTGCTGACGTTGATGCTGGTGCTGGTGACCTTGAGGGTGACCTTGCTTGAATTGCTGGGGTGGGTTGCCTAAGTAGCGGGGATGACTGCTACTCCCGGCCTGAGATCCACCAATCTTATGTTTCCTATCCTCCATCGCCCGGCGCTTCCTTTTTGTCATGATTGCTCTGCCGATCAAATGCTAGAAGGTAGGGAAAGTGTGGTTCATCTGCTGGTAGTGAAGGGGGTCAACCAAACCTCTCAGAAAGCGGTACTGCCTCTTAGCATCCGTATTGACATCTTCTGGTGCATAGCGTGACAGCTGCATAAACTTGTCCTTGTACTCACTGGTAGACATTGGACCATGCTTCAAAGCTATAAATTCCTCCTTCCTTACTATCATCAATCCTTCAGGCACATGGTAACGATGGAAATTGTCCCTGAACTCCTCCTAGGTGATGGCTTCAGGGTCGACATGGGTGGCGAGGTAAGATTCCCACCAAGACTGTGCTGCTCCCCTTAGCTGACAGGGACCATACATCACCTTCTCACGATCGTTGCACTGAGTAGTGTGCAACTCACGCTCCATAGTATGTAGCCAATCTTCGGCGTCCATGGGATCTGTAGAATGGGCAAAGACAGGGGATGACCCCTCATGAACTCTACTCGCTTATCTCTGGGCACCTATGGCATCTGGACGTGCACCTGAGGTTGAGGTGGGGGTTGCTGCTACTGCACTTGCTACATTACTGCTAAGGTCTGACCAATTGTTTGGACTGCTTGAGTTTGCATCAAGAATATCTGCCCACTGGTCATCGGGGGTGGCAGTGGCAACTGCTGCTGAGCTGCCTCCTCCTGGGGTGCCTGCTGCTCGTGCTGAGCACGCCTTCCACCTCTGCTCCTGTTCTCAGACATTTGTAGTAGGCACACACACATCAGATCTAACTCTGCAGTCTTTCAGCATAAGAAAAGATATGTGGAAACCTTCATAATACTGAATAATTGATCATCTTTACTGACTCTCGACACCGCCAACATAGCTTCTTAGATAAAGAGGAAAGTGGAAATAAAGAGATTGCCCAACTAAATAATTGACTTTATTAATAACTACACCAAGTTGCAGGGGATGCCCACACCTTGATGACAATCATTACAAAGATCCAACTTCATTACAAGTTCATCACGACAAGCATTAAAACATATGATAAGCAAACTAACTGTAACTAAGACTGACTAAGACTAAGACACTAAATTAAGCATTATTACAGACTCTGACGCTGTGGATCTATGGCACCAAATCTATCTGGGTCCTGCAGTTGGGGGTGCCATAATCAAAGCGACCACGGGGCGGTGAGCGGTAAGGGTGCTGAATCCCGATAGGAGCGGGAGAACCACCATCCTGATAGTGGCGCGCTGCACGCTTAGCATGCAATTCCGCAACCTCCGATCGAACCTTGCCCAACTCATCAAGGGCGTGGTCCAGCTCGGTGTTGAGCACGACGACTAGGTTGACCATACTGTTCAACCTGGGATTGCCCTCACCAATGGGCAAGACAATCACACCTCCAGCACTGCCGATCGAACGACGAGGTAGTACTTCAGGTCGAGGCCGTCAGCTACCTCGCTGAACAATGAGCAATACTGTGAAAGTGCATGTCATGCAGCATCTTGCATGGCTGCCTCGGCAGTATCCCTCTCAGTGATAGAATAGTACTCTGAGAAGGCCTCTGCACCCCGGAGATCATCGTCCAGACGGCGCACCAAGCAGGTAGCCTCCCACTGGTCCGCGTATAACCCGCGATGATGCTGGTAGACTACACAACGGTACTAATAGACCAAGTGTGTCGGTCGAAGGCCCGATGCAACAAGGTGTCGAGAGCGTCGTGGAAGTGACACCCGCGAGCGGTGTCGCGAGTGATGGGTCTAGCGATCCATCCCTCTAGCTCCTGCTCCTCTGAGAGGTTCGTGCTGTGGCTGGAACTGTCACCGGTGTCATCGTCGTCTCTGTTAGGGTCTCCTCTAGCTGCCGGGATGCCCTGTGGTGGTGCAGGGGGCCTCTAGCTGAGGTGTAGGGGAATGTTGCCTCCTAGACTGTACCTCCTGCTGAGGTGAGGGGGAAGAGTCCTGCTGCTCCTGCTCCTGGCTCGGCACTCCTGCTCCTCGTGCAGGCGACGATGCAGTCTCTCTAGGTGGCTAGACTGACCTGTCATCGTGCGGTGCAGTGGGCACTCCACAAGGCGAGAGAGAAAAAGGGGATCACTGACTTATGGACAAAAGACATCATAAGCACAAGAGTGAGAGTAGAACTATATGACCAGTAAGTAAACAGAAAGCAAAGTGAGACAAAAATTTTGTAAGATGAGTAATAACATAGAATTGGTCAAGATGACCAACTTTTGAAATGACACCAGGGGCAAGATAAGGGTAGGGGTCTATAGTGCTTAGGGTGACCATTCTAGTCTAGGTTAGTAGTCCTACAGTCAACAAGGTTCTGATATCACTTATGTCACATTCGGTTTGCCTTCAAAACCGGGTGTGACACAGAGGAAGCAAGAAAAGCTAAAGAAGCTGCAGAGCGTGAAAGGTGTATATGTATGCTTGTGTCACTTTTTAGCTTCGTAAGTATTTTAGCTTCATGCCTAACAAAACTACATTTTTATGTAGGAGAACTTTCTCCCCCCCGAAACCATATGATCCTAACACTGATCCAGCCCTAAGGCAGTCCTTGATGAATTCAAGATAGTGAATGCAGCGATAGATGAAGCTGTTGATAGACTTTTAAACGAAGCTGCTAAAAAAGTTCCGAAGGAAGATGACTAATATCTGTGTAAAGAACATTGTTTGTGTGTTGATTTTATGCAAAAAACTATTGTAAACTGTGTGTGATTCATCATGTAATTTTTTTCTTTGTGTAGCGTGAAATTATTGTACGTACCGTGAAATTATTCATCGTGTAATTTATTTCTTTGTAGATGAAGGTCTTGTATAACGAATAACGTTACCGAAGTGACATCATTGGCCCCTTCTTTGTCTTGTTTGGTGGCAACCATTAGAGATACAATATCTTTTATTTTGCCTTGCTTTATTCCATAATTCCTTAGCAAAAACTCATTTAGCTTCATAGATCAATATCCTTTGCGGATGGAGGAGTAATTTCCCTTCTTCTCCCTTTATGAATGATGCAAAATGATGTATGATGTTATGATGTGATGATATGATGCAAAAAATGTTTGAGCAAAAAATGATAATAGAAAACACTTCATATAAGACTCTGTATCCCCTTAGGAACGACTTTGGAGTCTCTTCACCTTTTACTTAGGTGGTATTTTAGCTCTGCATCCCCGTAGGTATGACTTTGGAGCTAAGCTCTGCATCCCCTTAGGAACAACTTTGGAGCTTCTTCACCTTTTACTTAGGTGGTATTTTAGCTCTGCATCCCCGTAGGAACGACTTTGGAGCTTCTTCACTTTTGCTGTTACACTCAATGGTGTAACCACAGGTTTATTACAATGTGATGAAGGTTATACCTTTTCAATTTGTTTCTAAGATAAGAATATAAAATAAAATAAGTGAAAATTACAATAGATGTGTATCAAGTTCTTGGTCTAGCCGCTCTACAGCTTCAATAAATGTGCCTAGATTCTGGAACAGTACTATTAACTGTTCGAGCTTCATACTCCTCTCATGCGTCGCACTACTGCTGAATTTGGCACTGCCGCTAAGGCTGCTGATTGTGGGATGAAGTTGGGGCCACTGCAGGTGGTTGTGGTAAGGCCCACGTAGCTGGAGAGTGACTAGCCGAAGCTATCGAGACTATAGGTTGCGAGAATGGTTGCTAGTTACCCACATACTCTGGGATGTATGGGGAGTAGCACGAAGCAGTATGTAGAACTTGCTTCGGTTGATTTTGCCGTGCTTTGGCCTCAGCTATCTCCTTCTGTTTTTGTATTATAACTTGGCAGGTTCTTATTGTGTGCCCCTTATTCTCTCCGCAAAATAAACAAAATAGTCTTCTTGGTTGAGAGTTGAATCTCCCTCCGAAGCTACGTCCTCCTCTGCCTCTTGGGGCTAGCGGTCTGAAGGAGCTTTGTTGAGTCCCTGTTGACTAGAAAATGTGTTGGTGCCTTGATTATGATTGTTCCTGTCCTCACTTTTACTGGGATTGTGTATTGTCCTGACATGCCTTGGATGAAGCCTTCCTCCGAAGCCCCTGGTCATCTCAGAATATCTGTAGGCTTCCTCCCTTCTTTGTCGGAAATCATTATTGGCTCTGATGTATTCATCCATATTTTGGAGAACCTTCTCTAGGGTTTGGGGGGGATTTCTGGCGAAATATTGTGCTGTTGGGCCTAGACGAAGTCCCTTGATCATAGCTTCAATGACAATCTCATTTGACACTGTTGGATCCTGAGCTCTGAGGCGTAAGAACATTCGAACGTATGCCTGTAGGTACTCCTCGTGGTCATGTGTGCACTGGAATAGAGCTTGGGCGATCACTGACTTTGTTTGAAACCCCTAAAAGCTAGTGACTAGCATATCCTTCAACTTCTGCCATGATGTGATTGTTCCTGGCCTGATAGAAGAATACCAAGTTTGAGCAACACTTCTGACTGCCATGACGAAGGACTTTGCCATGATATCTGTGTTGCCACCATATGATGATATGGTTGCTTCGTAGCTCATCAGAAACTGCTTCTGGTCTGAGTGACCATCGTACATGGGAAGCTAAGGTGGCTTGTATGAAGGTGGCCATGGGACAGCCTGCAACTCTGTAGCTAGAGGGGAAGCGTCATCAAAAGCAACGCTATCATGGTGAAAATCATCATACCACATGTCATCATGGCTGGGGCCTCCTTAGCGAAGATCTCTTTGTTGTGGCTTATGCCCTTGCTCAGTGTCTTGCGCAATATGTCGCATTTCCTCGACTGCTTCGTCAATCTTCTTCTGGAGCTCAGCCAGCCAAAGCATCTTTTCGCTTCTTTTTTCCACCTGTGATGAATAGTTTCTAGATCTCTGATTTCTTGGTCTAGCTCCTCGTCTTGTGGTGTTGGGCTAGTAGCTTTCCTCTTCTAGCTTCGGGCTTCCCTTAGAAAGAGCCCATCTTGATTGGTGTTTAGGGGAGCGAGGACAGTCCCTGGTGCCGCTGTCTTTTTTGGCGGCATCATGAAGATGCTTACAGAGTTCCCATGACGAAAGTGGTCGTTGAGTTCACCAAAGGTGGGCACCAATGTTGGTCACTTGTTTTTGATTGCTGCGAACCAAGAAAAAGGCAACACAATTGTTAAACATAAGGACCTTCGTCCTCTGAAGCATTATCACCTTTCGAGTATAATGAGCCTCGGACGAATGTCTTGAAGAACAAGCCTTCATCATTCACAAATATAAAGACTTAATTACAGATATAATATTAAGTCATTTGGTCATTTCCAATCATATATTAAACAATATTACAATTCATCTCATATATTAACAAAGTGATATAAAATGTACATTACATTGATACCTTCGACTTGCTCGATGGTAAAAGTGTGAAGGGAATTCCCATCCAACATGAATAGTACGGGGGTACTATTCATCTATTTATATAGAGTCGTATAGTTTCGTAAGATATTACATTTATGCCCTCATAGATTACATACAAAATTTACAACTATCACAGGGAGAATATTGTCATCTGCTCCTAGCAACTTGGATAACACTTTCTTCTTCCGTCGTCTTCCTGCGTCGTCATGACGAAGCTTACTTCGTGCACTTCCATTGTTCTGCGCTGAAGCTTGTTTGATTACGAAGCTCCTGTAACTCTTAGTAACATGCTGATAACAAATGGTTAGCCGTGTTTCTGAGAACCTTCAGAAGACGAAGGCACCCCACAAAGGGTGTTCCAATATTGTCCTAGAAAATTGGTCAAAACTGGTATGATATGTTTTTGTGACCATTTGATGATGTCTGAAAATCTAAATTCAGGTTGAGTGCAACTGTGTAAGTGTGGCCCATTTGTATTCAAGTCAACATGCCATAAGAAAAATCAAATGCAATAAAAACATTAAATTTAGGCTACATTCATAAGTTTTAGAACAAAAGAAAATCAGTTTAGGCCGGTTTGAGGCTCTAGCCGAGGCAGATGGCAGAACGGCTCTAGGCTGGTTTGTCTACTAAGGGAGCCGAGGCTGCTGGCAGAACTGCACCGGCGTTGTCAACCAGAGTCCAAAATTTATTTTTCTTTTAGAAACTCTGGTATTGTGGAAAAAATTATGTTTTCATCTCGTCTATTTAGATAAGAGGATCACGACTAATTGTGAGATTTATTACTTACTATTGAGCATCATTTATGGCACTGGGCATGGATGGACGATCCGGTCCTGAGTACGATCCACGGTTAGGTCGAATTACGCATAACTAATCCCTTTTCCATGCGTGTATTCCTCTAAACCCGAGGTTGCTGTTGGGAGACACCTAAGAATGGGTCTAGACCTTCCCCTGTAGATATAAAGGGGTACGACCTATTGCGATCCCAAACGATCGAACTACAATCAATAGATCTTCCGTTGTTTACCTTTTGCCCTAGGATTAGACATTAACGTAGCTTTCTCTCTCTAATCTTCACCTCTCTTTGGCTTTACGTCATATAGAGGTGTCTTGGGTGGCCTGCCGATCTCAAGACAAACCCAAGGATCTCTCCTCCCTGATGGGTCCCTCCTAGGAGCGAGATCTAGGTGTTGTTGGCGAACACCGCCGCCCCTATGCACACGTGGACCGTCCGCCCTCAGACGCAGCTTGTCCGGCTCGTCAGTAGGGAACTCTCGCCTCTATCCTAGTGTAACACCCTGAATTTTAGGGTACACAATTTTCTTTGCTCTGTACTCAAAATTTAGGTGTTACCCTTTCCTTTATTCACTTCTCTTCTCCCTTTATCAAATCAGTAGAGGGTAATTTTGGTTATATATTAGCGGGAGCTCTAGAAGTGTCATGATTGTTGCATTCATGCTGCTCAATAATGTTTCCAAGTGCATGAAGTGTTTGAATCATGTCAATATGTCTTGTAGAAGTCTCCCGTAAATTTTCGTATTTTTCTGAATATTTTTCTATTTTTTGAAATTCAAAAACTACTTATTTGGGATACTTAAAAATATTTTCAAAAGTTCTAAATACGTTTTTGAATTCATTGGCTGCCAAATCATGTGTAGGAATTTTCCTAGAATTTTTGGAGCCTTCGAGATATTTTTCAAATATTAAAAATGATTTTAGCCTTTTCTGAAAATGATTTTCAATTTTAAATATAGGATAATTATGAAAAAAAAAGATCTTCAAACCCTAGCAATATATATATATATATCCTCTCGTTGAGCCCTTTCCAAAATTGGAAACCCCACCGTGAGATTCGATCCGAAACTCTCGGAATCGCTCGCCGAAGTTCGGAGGTGGTTCCAACTCCGGCGACAACTCCGACGAGCAATTACTTTGGATCCATGCATCGTCGGTGGAATTCGAGGGTACCACTGCGTTCGTCTCGTCGAGAGCTTCATCCCGATGCCTTTGATTCGTCGATCCGATCGATGGTTCATCCCCAATCAACGAATTTGTGCTCGGCTCCGGCGAGGGTCATCTTCACCATTTTTGTACATAGGATTTATTCGTTTCTTCGTTTTCCCATCTGTGCAGGGCCTCCCTCTCCCTGCACTCACCTCCCCCGGCGACGGCGCCCCTCCCCCCTCCGTTTCACCCCCGGCACGGCCCCCCTTCCCCCCGCACGCGCCCCCCGCGCCCGCCAGAGGCTCGGCTCGACCCTCCTGCATAGCCCCTCCTCTCCCCTCCTCCTCCCATTATTGAGAGGAAGAAGGAGGAGGAGGAAGAAGAGGGACGTTTTGCAATTTGGCTCCTGTTTTATTTTAATCTGTACACAGGAATTTAGTTCAAATTAAAACTGTGATAACTTTTGTGTTTTAAATCCGATTCACTCCATTCAAGTTGCGTTATATTCATATTAAAATTGTCTACATGTTAGAAGTATGGTTCTCTACTGTTGCATATTTTATCTAATTTATTTAAACGTTTGTTTGGCCGAAGGTTAATAGAACGACGCTTTATTTTAAATCTAATTTATAATTTCGAATTGCGCATTTATAAATCAACACCAGCGCAGTTACTTTTAACTGAACTATTCTTATTAAATAATTATTTAGTTTAATCATGTTACTTATTAATGTAAAGCCCAAAATTTGTATAAGAAAAAAATATAAATAAATAAAATAGTAAATTCCGGTATCTCAACTTATATTTGAGCTTTGTATGTTAAGGACTGAATTTCGAAACCAAGAATTAATTTAGAAAAAAAGTAATAGAAAGGTTTTCTATTCAACTAAATGATTATTCATTTCATTAAATGATACAATATAAGCACTTATTTAAATGAGTATTAAATTTAAATGACTCAAGTCGGGACTAGATTTTCTTTTAAGTCTAACATATAAAATTTAAACTCGGAAAATAAATAATAGAAGATACTCCATTAAGTAGTTCTACTCATAAATTATACATACTCTTAAAACAATCAAGAAACCCTTAAATGAAATTATACAATACCTTCTTTCAAAAATAGATAATGAGTACTTAGTTTTGAAGTAACTTTTAATTCTTATCGCACATTCAAAATGCTATTTTTCTGAAAAGAAAGGAGCAATATGAGTGTGTTTCATATTTCAAACGTCTACCAAACAAAAAAATTAATTAAAATAAATATATTTCTATTGCACCATAATTGATTTAGAGTGTGTATTAAATTTGAATTCTTAAACTTTATCTTGGATTTGAATTTGAAATTGTAAGGCAAAAAGGAAAGAGAAAATAGAAATGAAAATAGATATGGAAAATAAAGAGGAAAACTCGCTTGGGCCAACATTCTCCATTTTGGCCTTATCCCCTTAGCCCGGCCCACACGCCAACGCGCTATCGGCCATCCGCTCCTGGATAGCGCTGACATGTGGCCCCCGTCTGTCAGCTGGAACCTGTGCGCACCGATAGGCGGGCCCCTTGGGTCAGTCTCACTGATGTTTGGACCCCGTGTGTCAGCAGCGGCCCCACGTCCCTATTACTCTGCCATGTAGGTCCTTGTTGCCAGCCATTCATTCCCAACCTCAGCGCCACGTGCTTGGTCGCTGATGTGTGGGCCTCGATGGTCGGGCGTCGTCTTCTTCGCTGGGTTCGCAACGCAGACAGGGGATCTCAACAAACCTCATGCACGCGTGATTCAGCCGGGGTTGTTAGGATTTGACCCTGGGTATAAGTTAGGGCCCTCGTGACTCTTCCCCCTCGGCCTAAGTCAGCGCCTGCGCCTCCACCAAATAGGGAGAACTTGTAGAGAGGGAGAAAGGGGGAGAATCCATGTCGCCGCGGGCGAAATCCAAACTACACCGCCATTCCAGGTCTGGGTTCGTGACGCGGGGCTTCGCGGTGCTGTATGGGTGATGGGGGGAGAGAAAGGTTAGGCGCTGGGTCATGGGGGCGATGCAGAATTTGTCGCTGGTGCTCGTGCGCCGTCGTCGTGTGCTGATTAGCAGTGGGTTGGAGAGATCACCACCCCCATCATCGTCTGGCCTTGTGGAATCACCATCGGGTTCGCCAGAGCGCTACTGACAAGCGAAGGCAATTGGCGGGCGGGCGAGTCCTTGGTGCCGCGGTAATACCTCACCGGCAACCACTGACCGCGACTCGCCGTGGCCTAGCCAAACGACACCGCGACCCACGGTGGGTCATGCTCCAATGGCTTCACTACTGCACTAGCGTTCTATTATGCCCAGTAGCATTTGAGTAGGGCATGGGGGCCTCGTGTTGGGGGTGCTCCTCCGGTGTGGCGCCACCATGCGCCCTGCTAGCCGCCGCGACAGAATCGGGGGGGGGGGAGGGAAGAGATGAGTCCATGGCCGTGGATTGCTAAATCAACGACGTATGTTCTAAATCGTGGGGTTGTGCGTTGATGAGGTCCGTTGATCACGAATTGGGCGGTCGGGATGTGACGAGCTTACCGATTCACCTGGTCAGAGAGGAACTGTAGATTCTAAATCGTGGGGTTGTGCGTAGCCTAGGCTGCATAAAATCCTGGCCATCGGGGCTCAATCCGATGGTTGTTTTCACATACCGATTAGATGTGGGCGCAATCTAATTCTGGTCCTCGGATCTAAATCCAACGGACCAGAGCTCTCCAGACCCCTCGGTTTGGTCATAATAAACCCGCCGTCCTAGCACAGTTAGAAAATAGTTAATCTAGGTCCTGCCCTTTTAACAGATGGGTCCCTGCGCTTTCACTAAATAATATCCGTAGTCCAGTCAGTGAATAAGTGGAATAGATTAATAAAGAAAAGATTTTAGTACAAAAAATAATGTTGGAACTTGATTAATACATAGAAAATCCATTTTTATTCCTTTTTAATCCATTCTAGTTGCAATAATTTTGTATTAATATTGTTTATCACTTGGTAACTCTGTTTTAGCATGAGACCTAGATTAAAATTAATCACTTGGTTAATTTTGTACCAAACACATAAAGACTTTGGAAAAATCATAACCTGTAAACTATAACTCTGAATTTAGTGATTCTTGTTCCTATGATCTCGTAGCGATGTGTAGATTATTATTATGTAGTTTGTTCTTATATTTGGTGTGTTGTTAATTTTGTCTATACCATGTTTTGTTTGTATTGCTGTGACTAGCAGTGAGGTCACGAGAATCTGAAGATCATCCTGGTACTTGGAATCTCAAGTCCCAGGCAAGTTATGCCCTTGATCACTTTTATTTACCCAATAATGTTCTCTATAATCATTTATTCATGCATAGGTTTAATTTTGATGGGACCCAATAGGTCGCCCTAGTCTGGTTATCCTTTACACCTTGTTTACCCCTGAACTATTTGGGTAGTTTTGCTATTGCTCTATATGGTTTTGGGATTGATATCACATTATGTCCATGTTCCAATTATTCTATTATTTTATTTATTGTTCATGTCAAGATCATTATTTTTAATTGGAACATGGAGCTTAACTTGAGAAACACGTGCCACCACAAGGGTGGAATGGGACCCCCTTGGCTGCCTAATTAGGAAAGCAAGTGGAAGACTACCTTACCCGAAAGGGGTAAGGGCAGTAGGGGAGTAGGCGTGTAGGGAGGTTCCTGGGTTGATTTTGTTGCGATGGCGGTTAGACGGCGGATTCCTATATTGCTCTTCCTAGAAACTGTAGCGGGTTTTTGGAAGCTAGTGAAACTTTGTAAAGGCCTCGTAGTGCATCCCTAGCCATTCACCTCGGAAGTGTCTAAGGGCCTTGCAAACCCTGGCGACATGGGATACACGACTTGTGGCTACAGGGTACAACCTCTGTAGAGTGTAAAATTGGTATACTAGCCGTGCTCGCGGTCATGAGCAGCTCATGACTCTCCCATGATTAAATTATGGAACTAAATTCGATTTGTCATTTGCATTGCATGGGATTTATTATTAATTTTGTACTATTATTATTATGGTTTGGTATTTACTTACATCTAGTAATTGCTAATTAAATTTTGACCAACTTTAAAAGCAATGCTCAACTTTAACCATTCTCTTTGGTAAGCCTTACACTTCACTTGAGCTCCCACCTTTGGTGATTTCATGCACAATATTCCCCACAACTTGTTGAGCTACGAACGTATGTGAGCTCACTCTTGCTGTCTCACACCCTACATAGGTCAAGAATAGGTACCACATGATGAGGCGCATGGAGGATGCTGCGATGTGTTCGTGAGAGGTCTAGGCCGTCGTCTCCCAGTCAACTTTGGGTTGCTGGATCGTTGTCTCCGTTCGATATAATTATTTATTTATTTTGTACAGAACTCCTATTATGTAGTAAAGATGTGACATTCGATCCTGTGCCATGATTCATCATATATGTGAGACTTGGTCCCAGCACACCTAGTGATTATGTTCGCGCCCGGGTCCCTAAAATCTGGGTGTGACAATTAATTAGTTCTCGCGTGTAGTGTCGGCCCGTGCACCGTATGCGTGCTGTGCGCGTATTGTGCACATGCTGCCATGCTGCTTCGCGCGTGGCGATTTTCATCTCGTGCCGTTACTTCATCTCGCTTATAATTGGTAATGTTATGTGAATTATTTATCTAAATAAAAGTTGTTAGCATAGAAAACTAATTAAAACTAGGCGATAGCTTTAATTGCATCTAATAAATGGTGAGTAATACGAGTATGTCGAATTAAATGTTCTATTTCATATTTGTATAACGTAGACGCAATAACTTCTCAATCATTATTTCGACCTCGGCGTTTCTTTCTCTCGTGTGACCATAGAAGCGAGCACTATTTTGTATTGCACATGTTTTCCTTTGTATGGTGTACTGTTCCTTTCTGTTCCAAGAATGTTGAATGTATGTTCGCACTCACTTAGATAACGTTCCGTTCGCAGAGGTCGAAGAAGTTGCAGAAGAAGCCCCTGAGTAGCAACAGTTTGGTGCAGGCAAGTGTCCTCTGATCTATTGTGTCCTATGTACATTATAATTCACTGTCTCACATACTATGATTAACCTAAGGATTGACTAACTTTCTATTTATCCTGTCCTTGATTACCTTTTTGGGTTGGGTTATTATAATCAGCTACTTGCTAGTGCTTTATCCTAATCAACGAAATGATGAGAATTACTTTATGCTACTATGTTTCATTATGATTGTGATTATGATCTTGTGGCATTTTAGGGGGCTTGGGTGGTTTCCCGAGTGCCTCTCCGTAAGGGCCTGTTCGTTGAGAGACCACTCGGGATAATCGTACAACCATGAGAGTGGAATGGGATACACTTAGCTGATTAATTGGATGAACTTGTGGGTGTAGTTGGCTTTGCCGTTGTGCCGTCAATGGGGGCCAGGGCATAGTGCTTGCTCTGCTAAGGGTGGGTGCCGAGGTTCATTCAATTTGGTTTTGTTAGTCACCCACCTTAGGGAGGAGTACTTTGTTTGTACGACTGGCGAAACCTAACGAGCAACTATACACTAGGTGAATCTTTATAAAGGCTACGTAGTGATACCCTGCCAGGCCACCTAGGTAGTGGTCAATGGAGAGTAGCTCTCTTCGGTTAGAAAGGGAATCACGGCTCGTGGGTAAAGTGTGCAACCTCTGCAAAGTGTCAGAAACTGGTATATCAGCCATGCTCATGGTTAAGAATATCCTTGGGATCCTCTTTGATTAGAGATACTTTGGATTCATTTATGTTGATGGTTTAACGAAGATGGCTATGATTATGTTATTTGGTACTTTCCTCTTGGAGGAAGTGCTCTCTTTTGTGAACATCAACTTGGTTATTGATAAAACTTGGCTTCTACTAATGATAAATACCTAACCAACTAAAAGCATCTGCTTTGAGCTTAACCCCATATACAGCTAGTCCAGTTCAGCCAAACGAGACATTTGCTGAGTACGTTGATGTGTACTCACCCTTGCTTAAACACTAAACACCAGGTTGTCCCTATTGCAACCATTGCTTAAGAGAAGATGAAAGAAATGTGGAGGATTTTTAGGAGTTTTAGGACTTCGAGGAATTCTAATCAAGTTGGCAAGCATAAAGGAGGCACTTGGCTATGATTGATGCTTAAAATATGATAAAGGAGGCTATTATTTTCTTATATGGACTTCTTCAAATTTGCAATCTCATCAGATTGCTTAGTAATGGTCTCATAAGATGCCTGTGTCTTAGCCTTCAAGCTTTGGACTTCGTCCCATAGCCAGTCTTTTTCTTGCCTCTCAGTCTCCAATGGAGACTCAAGTTGCTGCACCTATGCCGAAACATTCCCTAAAGAGCTTCTGTTGGTGAAGGCCAACCCTACATCCTAAAGGAATGAACTTGATTTAGGCAGCACTTGGGAACTACTTACGTTGAAGACTTTAAATGGTGTCCATCTTCAACTGGTGCTGCTTGCATATCAACCTAGCATAGAAAGATCAACTTAGTGTGTTGCACTTCCATATCAACATAGCACACAGACATCAACCTAGTGGATTACATATTGAGAGCTAGAGGCGAAAGGGCAAAAAAGTTCTTACAATAGCTTTCTGGATAGTCTCGCTAAATCCTTTATTCTTGCTGCAATGCATCTCATTGAAAAGATCAATTGCACTAGGTTCAGTATCACCCTGGGTTCTTTCATATTGAACCCGTTGTCCTAGAAGAGTTGGAAGAGATAGAATTTAGGTCCCCAAAATTTGCGAATACACCCTTGACTTCTTCAAAAATTGAGATTTTAGACAGAGAACTCAGTTTATTATAAATCAATTACAGAAAATGGTTTTTAAAATAAAAATAAATCTAGAAACTTATTTAATTCATAGAAAATCCATTTTAACTCCTTTTTTAATCTGTTCCAGTTGCATTAATTTTGTTATTGTCTATCATCTAGTAACTCTGTTTAGTCATGAGACCTAGATCAAAATTATCCACTTGATTTATTCTATACTAGGTATTGAATAACTTTAGAAAATCGTAACTCGATAACCGTAACTCCGAGTTTAGTGATTCTCATTCCCACGATCTTGTTACGACACATAGAACATTTTTACGCAATTCTTGCTTATTTTTGGTGTAATGTCAATTTTGCCTATGTCATGTTTGTTTGTATTGCTACGACTAGCGTGAGGTCACGAGTCATTGGAAGATCATCCTAGTAGATGGAATCTCAAGTCCCAGGCAAGTTGTGCCCTTGATCACTTCTTTTTATCCACTCATGTTCTTATTAATCATAATGATCTGCATAGGTTAATTTTGATGGGACCCAATAGGTTACCCTAGTTTGGCTATCTTTATACCTTGTTTACCACTGAATTTTTGAGTAGTACCTGCTATTGATTTATGTGGTTTTGGGTATGGAGTTCACATTATTCATGATCCTAATTTTATTATCAGTTTGTTATTTACTATTCATGATAAGATCATTATGTTAATTAGAACATGGAGAACCACCCAGGAAAACAGTGCTACCACAAGGGTGGTATGGGACGCCCTTGGCTGACTAATTAGGAAAGCTAGTGGAGGACTACCTTACCTGAAAGGGGCAAGGGCAGTAGGGGAGTGGTCAGTGTAGGGATGATTTTGCTGCGATGGCGGTCAGGCGAGGGGGCCCTGCATTGGAGCTTCCTAGAAATTGTAGCGGGTTTTCTGAAGCTAGTGGAACATTGTAAAGGCCTCGTAGTGTTACCCTGCCTCACTTCCTTGGTAGAGGTGTATGGGAAGTCGTGATCCCTTGGCAGATGGGTAACATGACTTGTGGGTAAAGATGCGTAACCTCTGCAGAGTGTAAAACTGGTATATCAGCCGTGCTCACGGTCATGAGCAGCTCGGACACTCACATGAGTAATTTATGGAACTAAATTCAATTTGTCATATGCATTGCATCGCAGGTGTTGTTATCCAATTTTGATCTATTACTTATTTGGGTTGGTATATACCTACACTTAGCAACTACTAATAAAATTTTGACCAACTTTAAAAGCAATGCTTAGCTTTAACTATCCTCTTTGGTAAGCCTTACACTTCACATGAGCTCCCACCTTTGGCGAGTTCATGCACATTATTCTCACAACTTGTTGAGCGATGAACATATGTGAGCTCACCCTTGCTGTCTCACACCCCCACAGGTCAAGAACATGTACCGCAGGATGAGGCACAAGGAGGATGCTGTGACGAGTTCGTGAGAGGTCTAAGCCGTCGTCTCCCAGTCAACTTTGGGATTGCTGGATCGTTGTCTCCTTATGATGTAATTAATTATTTATTTTGTACAGAACTTCTATATAGTAATGATGTGACATTCGTTTCTGTACCACTATTCATCATATTTTTGAGACTTGATCCTAGCACACCTGATGATTATGTTCGCGCCCGGGTCTTGGTGCCCCGAAACCCACGTGTGACAATCTTGGCTTCGTATTTGGTAATTTTTGTTTCAGTGGACTATTTTTTGTTGTAATCCTTATTGTTATTATTTGGTCATCCTTTGTTTGGCAGGGACTAATTCTTAGCACGGCTTTAAAAGATCAAAAAGACGCAGAGGATGAAAGCTATCAGGTGGCAATTATAAACCTTTGATCGGAGGTTATAACTTTGAGAAACGAAGCTCTTGCAAAGGATAATATTTTACTCGCTTTGGTCGAAAGGCTAAAATCTAGTGAAGCTAAACTATCCGCTCAAGCAGAAGTGCATAAAGCTGAAGTGCAAGAATTAGAAAAGAAACTTGCTGAAGCAATTGAAAATTTCAATGTAGAGCTAACAAAACATGAAATATCTGATATTGAACGCTCAAGGGTACAGAAAATGTTGAAGAGCTTCGTCAAGCTAATGAAGAGTGCTATAATATTGCTACAGAATGCACTAAGAATTTGAAGAATAGCTTTTCTACATTTGGCACATTTTCCATAGAGCATAATTTCATCCGCGGTGATCCTCATGGGGTTACCCGCTAGATTAACAGCGAAACCAAAGCTTTCGAAGAAATTCTCAACGACAGAGGAGATTTCTATGCCTTTACCGGTGTTCGAGGGGCCATGTTGGTCCTAGAAAAGGTCGGCTACGAACATGTTAAGGATGTGGTTCAGCTCGGATTCTTGCTTTCAGCTGATGACATTAAAAATCCTTCGGCTGATGCTACTGCATTAAGTGGAAAGTTCTATTTTGAAGTATGGCTTAAGGGTGGCCGAGAGATAGCTGACGAAGCTATTAGAAGAAATGAGGAAGAGTCTCACGATGCCTTAGAAGAGGCTAAGAGAGCTGAAGAAACTGTTGAACGCTCCAGGCTTATAGGTATATCCATTACAGCTTGGCTTCATAAATTATTGTAGCTTCGGTACCAATAGATACATGTATTTTGATATAGCTGAGATTTCTCCCCCTCTAGAGCCATACAATCCTGAAGCTGATCCATCTCTGAAAGGGGCGCTTGACATAATTAGAATTGCTAACGAAGCCGTTGACAAAGCTGTCAACAGACTATTGAATGAAGCTGCCGATAAAGTCTTAAAAGAAGACTAAATTTTGTATATTTGAGAGTTTAGGGTCTTTGTATGTAGTTCTTGTTTTTGTTAGAAACAATTATAGAATATTTGCATATGTATTGATGTAATATATTACTTTGTGATGCATGAAACCTTCGTACATACGGTTTTTGAGCCGCTGGCGAAAAAACAGCTTCCCTTTTTTTCACACTCCACGAAGAAATAAACCCCTCTTCTTTTTGCCGAAGTAACTCTAAAGGTTTTACCCTAAATGTTGCATAAGAATGCCGTTGTCAAAGGTTTAAGCTTCATATGACAACACCTGTCAAAAACATGTATCTTGTATTTTTGATATGACCCTTTTACCGAAATAGGCTTAACCTCATGGGTTAACCAGTATGTCTGAAGGAGCAACTTTCCTTCTTTTTGCACTGTTTCTGTTGATGCAGGATGATGTATAATGAGATGCTATGCAATATGATGTGATGATTTGATGCAAATGACATTGATGTGCAAATAAGACTCTACATCCCCTTAGGAACCACTTTGGAGTCTCTTCACCTTTTACTTAGGTGGTATTTCAGCTCTGGTTTCCCTTAGGAATGACTTTGGAGCTAAGCTCTGCATCCCCTTAGGAACGACTTTAGAGCTTCTTCACCTTTTACTTAGGCGGTATTTTAGCTCTGCATCCCCTTAGGAACGACTTTGGAGCTAAGCTCTGCATCCCCTTAGGAATGACTTGGAGCTTCTTCACCTTTCACTTAGGTGGTATTTTAGCTCTGCATTCCCTTAGAAACGACATGGAGCTTCTTCACCCTTCTTGTTACACCCGATGGTGTAACCACAAATTTATTGCAACAGACTGAAGGTTGAACCTTCTTATATTGTCTTTGGAGGGGAAATATAAATACAGAAAAGTAAAAAATACATTGAACTTGGAAACTTTCTGGTCGAGCCCCTGTATTGCTTTAGTAAATATGTCTCGATTCAGGCATAGTGCTACTGACCGTGCGAGCTTCAGACTCTTCTCGTGTGTCGCACTATTGCTGCGCTTGGCGATGCCCTTCTGGCTACTAATTGTGAATCAAGGTTGGTCATAGGTGGTGGTGGTAGCTGAGCCCATGCAGCTTGAGAGTGACTTGCCGAAGCAACTGATGCTGTGGGTTGCTGACTGCCCACATACTCAGGAATGTATGGAGAACAGCATGAAACAATGTGTAAGACCTGCTTCGGCTAATTCTGCCGTGCTTCGGCTTCAACTATTTCTTTTTGCTTCTGGATCGTGACTTGGCACATCCTTGTTGTATGTCCCTTATCCTCCACACAGAATAGACATAATAATCTTCCAGGTTAAGAACTGAACCTTCCTTCAAAGCTTCTTCCTCCTCTACCCTTGGAGATGGTGGCTTGTAAGAGCTTTATTGCATGCCTAAAGATTGGGAGCTTTGTTGGTTGCCTTGAGTGTGGTTTGCCTTGTCATTACTTGAGCTGGGATTGTGGATTGTTCTGACATGCCTAGGGTGGAGCCTTCCTCCAAAGCCTCTAGTCATCTCAGAATACCTATAGGCCTCCTCCCTTCTCTGCCGAAAGTCATTATCAGCCCTAATGTACTCATCCATCTTCTGGGGGAGCTTTTCCAGTGTTTGTGGTGGCTTCCTAGCAAAATACTGCGCTGTCAGTCCTGGTTGGAGTCCCTTGATCATAGCTTCGATGACAATCTCATTTGGCACCGTTTGTGCCTGGGCCCTGAGTCGCAGAAATCTTCGAACATATGCCTACAAGTACTCTTCATGGTCTTGCGTACACTAGAACAAGGCTTGGGCAGTTACTGGCTTCATCTGAAAACCCTGAAAGCTAGTTACCAGCATGTCCTTCAGTTTTTCCCATGACGTGATCATTCCCAGGTGAAGGGAAGAATACCACATCTGAGCTACACTCCTGACTGCCATGAGGAAGGATTTCGCCATGATAGCCGTGTTGCCACCATATGAGGATATGATTGCTTTGTAACTCATGAGAAACTGCATCGGATCCAAATGCCCATCGTACATGTGAAGCTGCGGTGGCTTGTAAGATGGTGGCCATGGGGTAGCCTGCAATTCTGCTGCTAGAGGAGAAGCCTCATCAAAAACAAAGTTACCATGATGAAAGTCATCATACCATTCATCATCATTGATTGGACTTTCTTGACAAAGCTCTCTCTATTGAGGCCTTCGTCCTTGGTCATCTTGGGTGATGTGACACATTTCTTCAGCAGCTTCGCCGATCTTCCTTTGAAGGTCAGCTAGCCGAAGCATCTTCTCTCTCTTCCTCTACACTTGTTGGTGTATGGCTTCTAGGTCTCTGATTTCTTGGTCTAACTCCTCCTCATGCGTTGTTGGGCTGGTAGCCTTCCATTTCTGGCTCTAGGCTTTTCTCAGCGAGAGAGTCTCTTGGTTGGTGTCCAGTGGTTGCAGGGCAACCCTTGGCGCTATTGCCTTCTTCGGTGGCATAACGAAGGTGAATGCTTGCCGAAGGTGGTCGTTTGAGTTACCAGAGGTGGGCGCCAATGTTGATTACTTGTTCTCAAATGTTGTGAATCAAGAACAAGGCAACACAAATGTTAAGGATTAAGGACCTTCGTCCTCCGAAGTATTATCTCCTTTCAGATATAATAGTCTTAAGACGAAGGTCATGAAGGACATGCCTTCGTGGTTTATGAGGATAAATAAATATATACATATATAGACAATGAATGTAATCTATTGGTTCTTACACATATGTATTTCATTATATGCACATCAACATTAACCAAATTTATATTACATCGATACCTTCGGCTTGTTCGAAGGTGTAGTTGTGAGAGCAATTACCATTCAACGTGAACAGTACGGTGCTACTATTCATCTATTTATAGGCACAGGACGCAGCCCGGGTAAAAATACATTTATGACCTTTGTTCATAACAGTAATTCAAATCATTAAGGACTAGCTAGTCTTTTCCTCTTCATCATGTTTGGTCTTCGTCATTATTTTGAGTCGAAGCTGTTATTCTTCAGTTATAGCTTCGGCGTTCATTGTTATCACCCTCGGGCTATTTCTTTGTCTTAAGGACCCTCGGCGGAGAAGAAGACTCCCATCACAAACCTTTATTTGTTACGAAGTTCCTGCAATATTCAATATTATGCTAGAAACAAATGGTTAGTCGTGTTTTTGAGGACCTTCGGAAGAGGAAGGCCCCCAACACCACATATGCTCATGATTTTGGCTTTCATGCCGAAGGTCTTTATGATTCTGGCAATACTCTTGTCGCTCAGTATCGTGCGATATGTTTTGCATTTCTTTAGTTCCCTTGTCAATTAACCATGTTTATAAGCTCTCAAAGGCGCTTTATGGGCTCAAGCAAGCCCCAAGAGCATGATATGAATTCCTGCGAGCCTTCCTTATCACTAATGGCTTCAAAGTTGGTAAAGCTGACCCTACTCTCTTCACTAAAACAATTGCTAAAGACTTGTTTATATGCCAAATTTATGTTGATATTATATTTGGGTCTACTAACAAGTCAACTTGTGAAGAGTTTAGTAGGATAATGATACAGAAATTCGAGATGTCAATGATGGGGGAGTTGAAGTATTTCCTTGGATTTCAAATCAAGCAACTACAAGAGGGCACCTTTATCAGCCAAACTAAGTACATTCAAGATATACTTAAGAAGTTTGGAATGAAGAATGCCAGACCCATCAAAACACCCATGGGAACAAATGGGCATCTCGACCTTGACATGGGAGGTAAATCTGTAGATCAAAAGGTATACTGGTTGATGATAGGATCTTTACTCTACTTATGTGCTTCACCATAGATATTATGCTTTCTGTATGCATGTGTGCAAGGTTCCAGGCAAATCCTATGGAAGCTCACCTTAGGGCCGTGAAAAGAATCATGAAATATTTAGTTTACACTCCTAAGTTTGGGCTATGGTACCCCAAGGGATCTACCTTTGATTTAATTGGGTATTCCGATGCCGATTATGCCGGGTGTAAAATTGATAGGAGAGCACACCAGGGACTTGTCAATTTCTAGGGAGATCCCTGGTGTCTTGGGCTTCAAAGAAACAAAACTCAGTAGCTCTTTCCACTGTCGAAGCCGAGTATATTGCTGCAGGCCATTGCTGTGCACAATTACTTTGGATGAGGCAAACTCTCAGGGACTATGACTACGAGTTAAGCAAAGTCCCTCTCCTATGTGATAATAAGAGTGCCATCCGCATGGTGGATAATCTCGTTGAACACAGCCGCACTAAGCACATAGACATCCGGTATCACTTTCTGAGAGATTACCAACAAAAGGGGGATATCAAAATTTGTTATGTAAGCACCCACAACCAATTAGCCGATATCTTTACCAAGCCACTAGATGAAAAGACTTTTAGCAAGCTTAGGAATGAGCTAAACATATTAGATTCTCAGAACTTTGATTGAAACATTGCACACATAGCTAATTTATATACCTTGATCATATCTCTTTCATTTGGTACAAATGCATATTTCTTATTCTTCTTGTGCCAAGGCTAAGAATAATGTACTTTCAAGTGTATTTCTATCATTAGTCTTAAATTGAAAGGGAAATGGTGTATTCGGCAAACGCAAGGCTTCCACTCCAACTCTGACGGTGTCATTTATCCTTCGCCTTGCTCATAAAAATATCAATTGGTATGACCTCTCACTCATATCCTTTAATTACCAAAGGGGAGAATTTAAAGGCCTTTCAAGTTTCTTCGTTTTTGGCGATTAATGCCAAAGGGGGAGAAAGTAATAGGCCCAAAGCAGCAAAAGGACCGCACCACCATTTTCAAATTTAAAAATTATATCAACTGGTATCTGTTCCAAAAAAAGGGAAATCATTTCAAAAACCCTCTTGATAGCTAAGGGAAGAACATCTTTAGGGGGAGCTTTTATTTAGTCAAAGGAAAAGCATTTGAAACAGGGGGAGGAATTTCAAATTTTAAAAATGCTTCTTGAAATCATATTCTTATACCTTTGGCTATTTGCAAAATAATTTGAAAAGACTTTTCCAAAAGATTTGCAAAAACAAGCAAGTGGTGCAAATGTGGTCCAAAATGTTATAATAGAAGAAAGCAATCACATTTACTTAGACATATGTAGAAAGTCTTTCAATTGGTTTAAATCTAAGTAACCTATGCACATCTATCAAAATTGCAAACTAGTTATATTTCTCACTTTATATTTGCTTTGGTTTGTGTTGGCATCAATCACCAAAAAAGGTGAGATTGAAAGGGAAATGGACCTAAAACATTTCCTATAATCGATTTTGGTGTTTGACATCTATCACAAACCACGTGGACTAACTGGTTTGCCTAGATCTCTTTTATCTCAGGTGCATAAGGTTCAACATAAACCAAGAAAGAAATTAGGTTGGGGACTCAATCAAGTTTAGAGAAAAGACTAGTATTGGTGCTGCCTGTGGCGCACCAGACACCGTCCGGTGTGCACCAGACATCGTCCGGTGCCCAGGTCAAGGCACCAATGAACTGGCCACTCTCGGGTTTTCTGAGAGGCGCTCCGCTATTATTCACCAGACTATTTGGTGTGTACCAGACAGTGTCCGGTGAGCCAACAGAGCAACGGTCACCTACGCGCAACGGTCGACTGCAAAAGTGAACAGTGCATGGTCAGAAGTCAAAGCAGGAAGTCAGAACACACTGGACTGTCCGGTGCAGCTACAAGACAAAGGACTTCAATGGTCAACCACTCCAAACCCCAACGGGCAGCTGACGTGGCACGCACCGGATGCTGAACGGTGCTGTTGGGAACATGCTTCGTCGCCGAAGGTCCTGCAGAAAGGAACAACTGTGGCTGAAGCTGCTCGTACGTGACGACGAAGGTATCATTCATGAAGCTTCAGGATTATAACATATCCGAAGATGAAGGGTTGAACCGACTTAAAGATAGAATGACCTTTTAGCCTGCAGGGGTCTGAGTCATTGTTGTAAACTTTTATAAAGGGCATGATTGTAATTCCTCACAGGCTGTGTCCTGTGCCTATAAATAGTGAACAATATTCCTTTACTGTTCACGCATTCCTGTAATTGCAAGAGCATCACTCGGGAATTTTTGCTTGTCAAGGCGAAGGTATAAGCATACCTTAAACATTGTACTCAAACATTTTAGATTCAGATAATAAATATGTGAATGGAGCCATTTATCTCCAACATATTTATCTTTAATATTCTACATTTCACATCGTTTTATATTATTTTTGTTACCTTCGTAATGTTATGTTTGTGACCTTCGTCTGCAGTTCATTAAACCCTTGAGGAGTTAATGCTTCAGCGGACGAAGGGTATTTAATATTTAACATCTTTGTGTTGCCTTGTTCTTGATTCCTAGCATTTGAGAACAAGTCCCCAACATTGGCGCCCACCTCCGGTCAACTCACTTCCACCTTTTTTTTGAGCTAATGGCTTCATTCAACGATCAAGCTAGAGCTGCTTTGGCTCCGAGGCTGGTACTCTCCATAACAGGCGGTTCATGCTCAGAGCCAGCTAACAAGAAGCAGAAGAAGGAGGCACAAAGAAGGGTACAACATGTCGGGGTGCAAGGACCCTTCATCAAGTCAAGATGGTCTCACATTCCAATTACCTTCTCTCAAGAAGATCTTCAACTCAAGGACTACCCACACAATGATGCTATGGTTATCTCTTGTGTGATCAAAGGATTTCTGGTCCATAATGTTTTGGTTGATACAGGCAGTGCTGCAGATATCATATTTGCTAAGGCTTTTAGACAAATGCAAGAGCCCGAAGACAAGATCCATGATGCCACGCACCCTCTTTGTGGCTTCGGAGGGCGGCAAATTGTAGCACTTGGGAAGATTACCATGCTAGTAACCTTCGGATTTGTCAACAACACAAGGACTGAGCAAATTGTGTTTGACATTGTTGACATGGAGTATCCTTAAAATGCTATCATTGGTCGTGGTACTCTCAATGCCTTCGAAGCAATTCTTCATCCAGCTTACCTTTGCATGAAGATACCTTCGGACCAAGGGCCCATTGCTATTCATGGAAGTCAGGAAGCTGCCAGAAGGGCCGAAGGAAATTGGACAGATTCAAAAGCAATCCATAACATAGATGGAGCTGAAGCTTGTGAGCAGTACAAGTTCAGAAGGGAAAAAGCTGCTTCGGCTGATCAGCCGAAGCCCATGCTCTTATGTGAGGTTGTAGCAGAGCAGAAGGTACTACTGGGATCTCAATTGTCCGAAGAACAGGAGAAAACCTTGATAAGGTTTTTGTTCAATAATAAAGATGTCTTTGCTTGGTCAGCTAATGATCTTTGCGGAGTTAACAGGGATGTTATTGAACACTCCCATAATGTTGATCCATCATTCAGACCCAGGAAGCAGAGGCTTCGGAAGATGTCTGATGATAAGGCTGAAGGTGCTCGGAATGAAGTGAAAAGACTCCTCAGTGCCGGAGTTATCAGAGAGGTAAAGTACCCAGAATGGCTGGCTAACACTGTTATGGTAAAGAAGGCCAATGGTAAATGGAGGATGTGTATCGACTTTACTGATCTAAATAAGGCTTGTCCGAAGGATGAGTTTCCATTGCCGAGGATAGTTTCCTTAGTTGATGCAGCAGCTTCATCAGAGCTCATGAGTCTGTTGGATTGTTATTCAGGCTATCATCAGATCTGGATGAAGAAGGAGGATGAGCCGAAGACCAGCTTCATAACCCCTAGTGGAACATATTGTTACCTTCGGATGCCTGAAGGGCTTAAAAATGCTGGAGGAAGCTTCAGCAGAATGACAGCGAAGGTTCTCCATTCTCAGATAGGCAGGAATGTGCTAACTTATGTTGATGATATCATTGTGAAAAGCACGAAGCAAGATAATCACATTGCTGATCTGCAGGAGACCTTCGCTAATTTTAGACAGGCTGGTTTAAAGCTGAATCCAGAAAAATGTGTCTTCGGAGTGAAGAAGGGGAAATTTCTTGGTTGTCTAGTTTCAACAAAAGGAATTGAGGCTAATCCAAGCAAAATCGAAGCTATCCTTCGAATGGAACCACCAAGTACAAAGAAGGGGGCTCAAAGATTGACAGCAAGACTGGCATCTCTCAACAGATTCATATCTAGATCAGTAGAGAGAAATTTGCCATTTTTCGAAGTGCTGAAGTCAGCCAAAGTTTTTCAATGGGGACCAGTCCAGCAAAAAGCCTTCAAAGAGCTGAAGCAATATTTAATAGATCTAACAACACTAACTCCACCAACGCCAGGGGCTCCTTTGTTATTATATGTGGCAGCTTCGCACTCAGCGGTAAGTGCAGCACTTGTTCAGGAGAAGCTGGAAGGCCAAGTCAAAAAGCAGGCCCCAATATACTTTGTATCCGAAGTTCTTAGTTTATCAAAGAAAAATTATACAAAAATGGAGAAGGTACTGTATGCTGTTTTGATGGCCTCCAGGAAGCTTCGACATTATTTTCAAGCTTATAATATAATTGTTCCTTCTTCACAACCGTTGAAGGATATTATGAGAAACCGAGAAGCTACTGGAAGGATCGGAAAATGGGCCTGTTGGGGACTTGTTCTCAAATGCTTCGGATTAAGAACAAGGCAACATAAAAAGTGTTAAATGTTAAGGCCCTTCGTCCTACCAAACATTATTCCCCTTCGGGAATAATGAGTTCCGGACGAAGGTCACAAGAGACATACCTTCGTAAATATAACAAGTAATAACGAAGGATTCATACAAAACATGAAATGTAAATCATAGAATCATTTCTATTTTATTAACACAGAGAAATAGAAATGATTACAAATTACAAATGTACCTTCGGTCTTGAGAGAAGGTAAAAAGTACAAGCGTGACGCAAATGCCAATGCCAAGTCCGCGTGAACAGTACGGGAGTACTGTTCATCTATTTATAGACGCGGGACGCAGCCCACGTAAAATTACATCCATGTCCATTACATTTGTTAATGGCTTATGGAAATCTGTCAAGGCCCACGTAGTCTTTTCATCTTTAAGTCGGTTCCCCTTTCTACTATCGCGACGAAGCTTCCCTGCGCACAGCTTCGGCTGTGCACCATCCTTCGTAGTTGGTAATCAGCTCGTCCTTCGTCTGGTTTAGGCTTCGTCCTGACCGTGCTTTATGTTCATAATTCTGAGTCCGAAGATACCTGTTCACATAATCCACTTGGAAAACATTGTCAAATCATGTTTTTGAGGACCTTCGGAGGACGAAGGCCCCCAACAGTAGCCCCTCGCAATATTAATTTAATAATAATAAATTCAGATTGCGATATGGACGAAGGCCTTGAGCCGAAGGTCCGAAAAAACACCTTCCCTTTGCTAGAATAGCAACATTCACTGACAAGTGGGGTCTTTCAATTTTCAACGCCCTGGGTGTATAAATAAGATCACACCGCCAACTCATTTGGTACGCACACTTGCCATCTGCTTCGGTCCACTAAATTTTTAGCTCTTGTGCATTAAGATTGGTGACCTTTTTGATTTCGAAGCTTCGGCCCTGAAAACAGTTTTTTAGCATTTCCGAAGATGTCTGAAGGCAAGAAGATCCCTGCGGATACGAAGCTGAGTCTCGAGGAAGAGAAGAATCTGGGGTTCCTGATTGCGATGGCGGAGACCAATACAGAGAAAATCACCAAGGAGATTCTCGAAGGTTTGTCCGAAGATACTGGTGACAGCGACAGCTATGATGTAGAAAGTGGTGGGGAAGATGCCGAAGATCGACCATGGCGGCCAAGTCACACGGTTTTCGGGAAAACCAACATCAAGCAGAGTCATATTGATAATATGAGGGGGCGGTATTTTCGAGATATATCTATTGTGAGGGCTGACGCTGGAGAAAAGACTTCTCCCACCCCCAAAGAAGATGAAGTTGTAATCTTCCGAAGCTTTCTCAAGGCTGGGCTTCGATTTCCCCTGAGCAACTTTGTTGTTGAGGTACTGAAAACATTTCAAGTCTACCTTCATCAACTTACCCCCGAAGCTATCATAAGAATGGGGATATTTGTCTGGGCTGCAAGAAGCCAAGGTTTAGAACCAAATGCTAAAAGTTTTTGCAATATTCATGAACTGTTATATGAGACGAAGCCGTGGGGAAAAGAACAATATCACAATAATTTTGGGTGTTACAGCTTCGGTGCCCGCTCCGGGTCAAGCCGCCCTGTACCAACTTTTCGGAAGAGATGGCCCGGAGCCTGGATGACTGAATGGTTCTATGTAAAAAATGACTTAACAGTGCAAGAAAATGTCAAGAGTATCATTATGCGCCCCATCTGGCAACGCTTCGGACTTCGAAGGCCGAAGGTTGAAATGGACGAAGCAGCCGAGGAATGCCAAAGAGCCTTCGGCATAGTCTGCTCTTTCATTGGGACAAGGGACTTGGTCCAAGAGCACATTGCCTTCAGGGTATGGCCACTTGCAGAAAAGTGGGAAATGCCGAAGGAGACCATTGGAGAGTCCGACGAAGGCGGACTGGTCAGACTGAAATACACATTCAAATATGCAGATAAATTTGTTGAACCTGATGATGACTGGCTGAAGAGCATTGAAACTTTAAGTGATGAACTACTTGGGGCATATTCGAAGGCCGAAAATACTGCGCTATCAGCAGCCTTCGGAGGCCGAAAGAAGAAAAGGCTCAACCGTGTGTTTGACGCAGTCGGGTTTATGTACCCTGACTATCACTATCCGGTGTTGGGTCGCAAAAGGAAAAATACTTCTCCTGCAACAAAAGCTACCACGAGCGCTACTAGTGGGCCAGCGCCTGAAAGGAAAAAGATGAAGGTGCTCACCCACCCAGTGCGTTTTATTGAGCCGGCCACAATGCCAGAATTTATTGGTGAAGTCTCTTTGGCCTCTGAAGCTACCGAACCAGCTTCAGTGCCGAAGATGGAAGAAAAGATTGAAGCGCCTTCTGCGGAAAAATCAGAGAAACCGAAAGTTGACGAGCCAAAAATGTCTGAAATCTTAAGTCCTTCGGTAAATGTCGAAGCAATAAAAAACCAAAAGGGGCCATCGGTGACCCCAAAAAGGAAAAGAATGGTAAACGTACTAGATGTCTTGGAGACAATTAAGTCTTCAAGCACAACTCCAAAAAAGAGTGTTGAAGTTGCTGAAGCTTCTACTGAAGCTTCGACGCAACAAGCTGAAGCTGAAGCTGGGCCTTCAGAGCCCTACAAGGAGCAACCTTTGGAAGCCGAAGCAATAAAAATATCAGAACCAGTTTTAGTTGAAGAAATTGACACTGCCATCCCCGAAGCTCCTGCCAGCATATGCGATTACATTATACGACACGCTTCGGGGAAAAAACTATCTGCAGAAGAAACTTATGAAGCCAACCATTATGCGAAAGAGCTAAAATATCCGAAGGGGGCAGTGATATTTAATGGGACAAACGAAGATGATTTCCTGTATTGCCTCCCAGACAATAAAGAATTATCCGTGTGCCGGGAAATGGCTAGAAGCATGGGATTCCCGAAGCTCGAAGCTGGATTATGCGCCATGACGAAAGAGGATCTTGCAGACAGTCTTGCATATAATAGCCTAAAGGTATGGAAACTAAGCGTTTGAAAAAACTTTTTAATGCGTAATTCATTCCTTTATTCTTATATGGATTCTTTTTTATACAGGGCCTGATTCTGAGCAACGCGTTAAGAGCCCAAAAAAGCGCCGAAGATGAAAGCTATGATATTGCGTTTAACAATTTACGCTCCGAAGTTATCAAACTGAGGAACGAAGCTCTGGAAAAGGATAAAATTCTGCTTACACTGGTAGATAAAGTAAAGAAGGACGAAGCTGCTTCAAAAGCCCAGGCCGAAGCCCAAAAGCGTGAAATTAAAGATCTTCAGAAACAGCTGGCTAGGGCTAAAGAGGAACGTGTGCTGGAGGAAACAAAACGAGAACTCAGTGATCATATGGTCAATAAATTGGAGTTAAGTGTTAAAGAGCTTCGTGCTTCTCAGAGGAACTGTTATGTTAAATCTGTAGAATGCGTGAATAAAATTAAAACCAGCTTCGCCAGCGTGGGCGCCTTCTCCAGCGAAGAGAATTTCTCTCGAGGCAATCCCGAAGGTCCACTGGAATGGATTAGTCACGAAGCAGAGGCCTTCGAGGAGATCCTGAGCAGTCGCGGCGACATCTGCGCTTTTTCGGGCGCCAGAGGAATTGCTTCTGTCTTAGAGAAGAAAGGTTGCGGGCATGTAAAATTTTTAGCTCAGTCCGAAGCTGCCTTATCTTCCGAAGACATCAAGGACCCCTCGGCCGAAGCAAGCGTGGTTGGTGGCAAATTTTTTACTGATATCTGGAACGACGGCGGCCGAGGAATGGCGCAAGAAATCATCCAAAGGAGCGAAAAAGGCATCCATGATGCCAGGAAAGTGGCAGAAGCTGCCGAAAGAAGTACAGAGCCCGCAAGGCAATTAGGTATTAATTAGTCGTTCTTATCGTGTTGTAATTTTTATTTCAAACTTTGCTCGCAATTTGTAATAGTAATGAAGAAATGTTCTCTTCCCTCAAAAGCTGCTGAATCGACTGCCGATCCCCACACAAAAGGAGATGACGAGATTAAACAAATGGCCGAAGCTATCATGGATAAGGTTGTTGATCAACTTCTAAATGAGGCCGCCGAAGCAGTACTAAGAGAAGACTAAATGTTATTAGAAAAAACATTGGAAACGTGATCTCTGTAATATTGTGTACATTTGAATGTAAAATACAAGTCTCTTTTCATTATTCAATTCTTTACGATGCATGAAATTCTATATACATACCATTTTTGAGCCTTCGGCGAAAAAAACACCTTCCCTTCTTTTCATGCTTCGTGAAGAAAACATTCTCCGTTAAAACTGTTCTGATAAATCGCGTCCATGCTTCGTGAAAACATTCTCCGAAGCTATATAATTTTGATATTACTCTGATGATGCTCATCCATGCTTCATAAAAACATTCTCCGAAGTTGTATTCCGAAGATTATCCTCTGATGATGCTCATCCATGCTTCGTAAAAATATTCTCCGAAGTTGTATTCCGAAGATTATCATTGTATTCCCTCGTGACTTTATACAATTTTCACTTTCTCAAAGCGTCCTTTCGAAGGTTGATACTGTGTCCCCTTCGTTTGCCAAATGCAACATGATGTATGATGCTTATGTTATGCAAAATGATGTAATGATGTTATGTTATGCAAATGACATTTGTTCCGAAGATACACACAAAATATATTCGTAAGCTCTGCATTCCCTTAGGAACGTCTTTGGAGCTTCTTCGCCTTTTACTTAGACGGTATAAGCTCTGCATTCCCTTAGGAACGTCTTTGGAGCTTCTTCGCCTTTTACTTAGGTGGTATCAGCGTTGACTTTTCGCTGTATGCTCTGCATTCCTTTAGGAACGACTTTTGAGCAGAAAACTTACACTGCGCTCCCTTTGGAACGGCTTTTTGTGACTTCATGAACTTACTCTGCGTTCCTTAGAACGACTTTCTGTTAATCCGAAGGATTTTTAATACTTCGAAGGTCCTCCTTGTTAACACAAAAACTTCATCAACTTAAGCCTGTGGAGAAAATAGATTTTCCTCGTGGGAAACAGCGAAATTATTACATGGAAACTATCAATGTTTTTTGCTACAGAGAATAGAACTGAATGGAAAAGACTGCTATCAAAGGTAGGATATGTGTCAATAAATGTGCTTCGACTCTGGCACAGTGCTGTTGACTGTGCGAGCTTCGGATTGTTCTCTGAAGTCCCTTTGATGTGGAGCATATTGACTCCCTTCTGGCTGTTGACCCTGTTGCAATGGAGGTGGAGGCGGGGGCTGTTGCCAGGAAGCTTGAGGTTGACTTGCCGAAGCTACAGAAGCTGCAGGGTGGTTGTCTATGTATTGTGGGATGTAAGGCGGATGATACGAAGCAGTATGCATGACCTGCTTCGGCTGAACTTGTTGAGATGCAGCTTCGGCTATCTCCTTTTGCTTCTGGATTGTAATATAGCACGTCCTGGTGGTATGGCCCTTGTTTTCTCCACAGAACAAGCAAAACAATTTCCTTGGTTGGTCTCCGAATCTTCCGCCGAAGCCCCTGGCGCCTCTGCCTCTCGGAGCTGGTGGCCGGAAGGAAGCTTGTTGTTGCCCCGAAGCCTGTGAGGAGCACTGCGGTCTGCTCTGCTGACTCCCCTTATCATCATTCTGAGTGGAGCTGTGGATGGACCGGACATGCCTCGGGTAGTATCTTCCTCCGAAGCCCCTGGTCATTTCAGAAAATCTGAAGGCCTCCTCCCTTCTTTGGCGAAAGTCATTGTCAGCACGAATGTACTCATCCATCTTTTGGAGCAGTTTCTCTAGGGTCTGAGGCGGCTTTCTAGCAAAGTATTGAGCTGCAGGCCCAGGACGAAGCCCCTTGATCATGGCTTCGATAACAATTTCATTGGGCACCGTTGGAGCCTGCGCCCTCAAACGCAAGAACCTTCTGACATACGCCTGAAGGTATTCTTCATGGTCCTGAGTACACTGGAATAAGGCTTGAGCAGTGACCGGCTTTGTCTGAAATCCTTGAAAGCTGGTTAACAACATATCCTTCAGCTTCTGCCATGAGGTGATCGTTCCTGGTCGAAGAGAGGAGTACCAGGTCTGAGCAACATTCCTGACGGCCATGACGAAAGACTTCGCCATGACTGCAGCATTGCCCCCATACGAAGACACTGTTGCTTCGTAGCTCATCAAGAACTGCTTCGGGTCTGAGTGACCGTCGAACATGGGAAGCTGGGGTGGCTTATAGGATGAAGGCCAAGGTGTAGCCTGTAGCTCAGCGGACAAAGGAGAAGCATCATCGAAAACAAAATTTCCCTGATGGAAATTGTCATACCAGTCATCTTCGTTGACGAAGCCCTCCTGATGAAGGTCTTTCTGCTGAGGCCTTCTGTTTTGCTCATCATGGGTAAGATGGCGGACTTCCTCAGAGGCTTCGTCTATCTGCCGTTGCAACTCAGCTAGCCGGGCCATCTTCTCCTTCTTCCTTTGCACCTGTTGATGTAGAATCTCCATATCCCTGATTTCTTGGTCTAGCTCTTCCTCCTGAAGTGTCGGGCTGACGGCCTTTCTCTTCTGGCTTCGAGCCTCCCGAAGAGAGATGGTGTCCTGGTTGTGGTCCAGCGGTTGCAGTGCTGAAGCCCCAGCCGCTGAAGCTTTCTTCGGTGCCATAGCGAAGATCTACAGCTTCCGAAGGTGTTCAAAAAACTCGAAGTGGAAGTGAGTTCACCGGAGGTGGGCGCCAATGTTGGGGACTTGTTCTCAAATGCTTCGGATTAAGAACAAGGCAACATAAAAAGTGTTAAATGTTAAGGCCCTTCGTCCTACCAAACATTATTCCCCTTCGGGAATAATGAGTTCCGGACGAAGGTCACAAGAGACATACCTTCGTAAATATAACAAGTAATAACGAAGGATTCATACAAAACATGAAATGTAAATCATAGAATCATTTCTATTTTATTAACACAGAGAAATAGAAATGATTACAAATTACAAATGTACCTTCGGTCTTGAGAGAAGGTAAAAAGTACAAGCGTGACGCAAATGCCAATGCCAAGTCCGCGTGAACAGTACGGGAGTACTGTTCATCTATTTATAGACGCGGGACGCAGCCCACGTAAAATTACATCCATGTCCATTACATTTGTTAATGGCTTATGGAAATCTGTCAAGGCCCACGTAGTCTTTTCATCTTTAAGTCGGTTCCCCTTTCTACTATCGCGACGAAGCTTCCCTGCGCACAGCTTCGGCTGTGCACCATCCTTCGTAGTTGGTAATCAGCTCGACCTTCGTCTGGTTTAGGCTTCGTCCTGACCGTGCTTTATGTTCATAATTCTGAGTCCGAAGATACCTGTTCACATAATCCACTTGGAAAACATTGTCAAATCATGTTTTTGAGGACCTTCGGAGGACGAAGGCCCCCAACAGGGCCGCAGAGCTCAATGAATTTTGTATTGATTATGTGCATAGATCTTCGATTCAGTCCCAAGCGTTGGCAGACTTCATTGCTGACTGGACGCCAGGGGCTCAGGAGGAAGAAACGAATAAGGATGCCGAAGCATGGACAGTGTTTTGCGATGGGTCTTGGGGAACCTTCAGAGCAGGAGCAGCTGCTGTGTTGGTTTCACCTTCCAAAGTTAAAACTTGTTATGCGCAAGACTTGATTTCAGTTGCACGAATAATATTGCTGAGTACGAAGCTCTCCTCTTGGGTCTTCGAAAGTTAAAGGCAATGGAAATCAAAAGGGCCATTCTTAAAACTGATTCCCAAGTTATTTCTGGTCATATTGACAAAAGCTATAAGGCAAGAGATTTGAAGCTTGAAAAATATTTAGATACAGTCCGAAGGATTGAGGCTTCCTTTGAAGGATTTTCTGTTAAAAACATTCCTCGTGGAGAAAATGAATATGCTGATCTATTAGCCAAGTCAGCAGCACAGGGGCTGCCTTTACCTTCGGAAGTATTTTTCGAAACAATAAAAGCACCTTCGGTCGAGCTTCTTGAAAGAGCGGTCCTCAACATATTCCCTGTCTATAGTGAAGATTGGAGAACTGAAATCATCTCTTTCCTTCAGGGTAATTTTCTTTCAAATGACGAAGCTTATAACAGGAGGATAGAAGCAAGAGCTCGACCATATGTCATTATAAAAGGGGAATTATACAAGTGCGGGGTCTGTTCCCCGTTGCTCAAGTGTTTATCCAGAGCCAAAGGCATAGAATTGATGAAGGAAATACATGCAGGCCTATGTGGATCTCATATTGGATCTAGGCCTTTGTTGGGAAAAGTTTTTCGCCAAGGATTTTATTAGCCAAAAGCAGCTTCGGATGCAGCGGAACTAGTGCAAAAGTGCGAAGGTTGTCAGAAATGTGCAAGAGATCGAAAACAACCTTCGTCTCTAACTCAGTTAATACAACCCACTTGGCCGTTGCAAAGGTGGGGCCTTGATTTGTTAGGTCCGCTACCACCAACACAAGGAAATTTAAGATATGTTGTAGTGGCAATGGAATATTTTTCTAAATGGATTGAGGCAAAGCCTTTAGCCACAATAACTTCGGTCACTGTCCAAAAGTTTTTCTGGCAAAATATTGTTTGTCGCTTCAGAGTGCCGAAGGCCATTACTGTGGACAATGGAACGCAGTTTGACTCCGAAGCTTTTAAAGAGTTTTGTGACCAAATTGGCACGAAGATCCATTTTGCGTCAGTTCGACATCCAGAATCAAATGGACTAGTCGAAAGAGGTAATGGGATCATAATGACAGGAATAATGAAGTCAATCTTCAATCAGCCCAGGGGAAAGTGGCTAGAAGAATTAATCAAAGTGGTGTGGAGCCATAACACAACAGCGTCAAGATCAACAGGCTTTACGCCATTCAAACTATTGTTTGGAGACGAAGCAATAACCCCGGAAGAAGCCAAAGCAGGATCAATAAGAACAACAGCTTCGGCAAAAGGCGAAGATGAAGCTGACTGCTCTGTGGAAAAAAGATGCTATAGAGGGGATCAGGCTTCAGGCTGTGGACAACATCAATAAATACCAAGCCGAAACAATAAAATGGCGTGATAGAAAGGTTCGATTGAAGAACATTAAGCCAGGACATTTGGTGCTTCGAAGAGTGGCCAACCCAGACACAGTAGGCAAACTACAGCTGAAGTGGGAAGGCCCTTTTTTGGTAGTATCTTCGTCAAGACCCGGTTCCTACAGATTAAAGGATATGGACGGCAATGACATCCCTAGATCGTGGAATGCGGATGAGCTTCGGCGATATTATGTTTAGATTGATGTAATTTTTTCTATTCTTTTTTGTGGCACCCTTTTCCTTTCCAAAGGGGGAGAAAGGTTTTTAATGGGGCCACAACATGTAATTTCTTTTATTTCAATTCTATAAGAATGATATCCCCCAAAAATGTAAATGTAAATGCAAAGGAAAAAGAAAAGAAAACAGGGAGAAGCTCAAAAGTCGTTCCTAAGGGAATGCAGAGCCTACAGCGAAAAGTCAACGCTGATTCCGCCGAAAGTAGAAGGCAAAGAAGCTCCTAAGGGATGCTTACAGCGAAAAGTCAACACTGATTCCGCTGAAAGTAAAAGGCGAAGAAGCTCCTAAGGGAGGCTTACAGCGAAAAGTCAACGCTGATACACCGAAAAATAAACGGTGAGGCCGAAAAGTAAACGGCAGAAAGATTTGAATCATTCCCAAGGGGATGAAGGTCTATGATTATGATTTTTGAATATATGTTTCCCGATATTCATCTGCACAATGCATTACATCATGTCATTTGCATTCATAAACATTCATTTAGACATATAGAATCATCATCATACCACACAAAAAGTCAGATGCTTTGGCAATGAGGAAAGACTTCGTAGAAAGAGGAAGTTTTCATGCTTCGTTGTGTACGAAAAGAAGGGAAGGTGTTTTTCGCCTTCGGCTCAAAAGGAGAAGTTTCGTCCACAGCAAAGCAGATTGCACACGGATAAAGGAGACAGAATATATTACAAGGTATGTACAAATTTACATAAGTTTTTCCATAATGATATTACAAGGATCCCTTCAGAATTTTTTGTAGGAAAGTCTATTCTAGCAACTATCAAGCTTCAGCCTCGTCATACTTCAGCTTCGTCGTCCTGCACATATTAAGGAGCAGAATATGAAACGTGCAAATTTCAAGGAGAAGGTAAAAGTAACAAATATAAGTTTCTTACCTGCTTAAGGTGACTTCGAGCTTCGTCACCAGCCATCCTTCGCCCGCCATTTACCCAAATCTGGGTCATAAATCTATTCCCGATGCTTCAGGCCAGGCTCGGGATATCAATCAAGTCTGCTACTGACAAGCTAAAGTTTGGTCTATTCACGATTTTCCCATGAGTGCAGCCGGCCTTCAGAAAAGCGGCAGTTGTGCCTCGAGAAGCTACCAGAGCGCAGAAATCGGCATGCCCCCCAATAACTTCGTCAAGAGCATCAATCTCGCCTTCAATATGTTCCAAGGTGCTGGGCAGGTTTTCGACTGAAGGTGAAAACTTTTCAGAGCTGGCTCCGATAGAGTGAAATACGTCCTTCAGCCGCTGCACGCATCGGCTGCCGAAATTTAGACATTTCTCTTGGAGATCTTTCAATGATTCTTGCAAATTTGAATTTTTCTCGAGCGCAGTCTTGAGACTTGCTTCAAGCTTCTCTTTTTCTTGCTCATATTTTTCTGACTTTTTGAGTAGTTCATTCTTTAAACTGTCATTCTCGGATTGGACCTCGGCCAAGGAGCCTTCCATAGACTGAATAATAAAGTCTTTCTTTTCTAAAGCACCTTCGTGTTCTTTAGCCATAATTTCAAGATCTTGAATGGCGAAGTCTTTCTTCTTCAGAACAGCTTCGTAGTTTTCAACTTTTTCTTCTAAATCTTTGATGATAGCCTTGTTCTTCTCCTCTTCAAGATCTTGTTGCATTTTCAGCACTTTACTTAAAAATATACTCTGCCAAAACAACTTTCGTTAGAGGAAGACATAAAAAATAACAATAATAAAATACTAATAATATTTTTACCTTAAAATTTGCGTAAAGCAGGCTGCCAGCGACATGATGTCGCTGGTATCTGCAGAGGTCTGCTTCTATCTTCGGCAAGCCAATGCTTTTGAGGGTTCTAACAATTTTGGCCTCGGTACGGTTCCGAAGGCATCTTAGCTTCCCTTCGTTGACCCCACCAAATAGCATAGCTCCTGATTTATATCCGCAAGATATGACATGTTTTTTCAATTCTTCTTTTTCGGCGTTTGTTAGCTCTTGTCCAAGCAAATCTTGAAAGTTAAAATCTCCTTCCTCCGAAATTTCACCAATTTGCTCTTTCCCCTCTTCAGTTGCCGTGTTCACCGCAGCCATAACAGCTTCTTCTTCAGCCATTTTCAGGAGTATATTGTCAATAACCTCAAGTGTGGTTTCCAGGTTCGACTCTTCGGTGGTCCCGGCTTCGGTCCCGGTAGCTTCGGCTTCGCCGGTTTCAGCTTCAGTGGTTTTCACTCCGATAGCTTCGGCTGCGGCGCCTTCGGCTTCGGCAGTCTCGGCAAAGGCAATTTTTGACACCGTCGTCGGTGGCGGCGTCTGATGGATCACATCTGTCACTTGAATGATTCTCCGCTTTTTCGGCTTCGCAGGACTTTCTGCTGCCGAAGTTTTTTTGTCCTTCTGAAAAAACTTTGTCAGTTTCGGTGCCAGCGGACTTAGCTTGACAGGCAAAGATTCAGTCATTACCTTCAAAATTTCTTCTACCTCGGCAGCAGAAGGTGTCAGAGACACTTCTTCATCTCGGACCAATCTCTCTGGTTCTGGAGATGCAGGCTTCGGAGATGCGGCTTTTCTCTTTCTTGTAGCAACAACTTTCGGTTCAAGCTTTTCTTTTTTCTTTTCTGGTTGATCTTCGTCGTCTTTAGTTAAAGTGCTAGCCACTCGTTTTCTTTTCTGCCCTTCGGCACCCTTGTCTAGCCGCTCGTAGTCAAGGTATTCAAAGCCTATAGCATCAAGCACTCTGTTTAGCCTTCGTTTTGGCCGGGTGCCGAAGGTTGCTGTCATTAATTGTTCTTCTTTTTTAGAATAATTCCCAAGAATTTCAGTACTCATCACTTCGATTGTTTCGAGCCATTTTTGGCAGGGTTCTTTAAAATATTTCTTGAACTTGTAGTGGTAGGGCAGGCAGACAAGTTCCCCTTCTTTCTTCTCTTTTTCGAGCTTCGGCATAGCCCATTCCTTCATAGTTGGAAATATTTTGAACGACAGAAATTCCTGCACAAGATCTCTAGTGCCAATGTGCTTAGCAATAGTCCTGAATTCAGCCAACGCGATTTGAGTTGGACCTTCTGGTGTCATATTGCAGTGGGGTCTGGTCTCTCTGAAGGTCAGTTCAAGCGGGCTCTGTACTAGCTTCTCCATGTCATCGTCAACTTTGACGTAGAACCATTCCGATTTCCAGCCTGCCGGCCACTTGCTTCGGTAGCTGATCACAGGAAATTTTGTAGTCTTCCGATAGGCAAAATTATAACAACCAAAATTTTCATGTAACCCATCTTTTCTGGCCTTAGTTTGATAATGTAGCTCGTGTACCCGGCAGAAACCTTCGGCAAATGGCTCCACCCCCTGGCTTCGGAGAGCCCAAATATAAACACTAAGTCTCACAATAGCATTAGGAGTTAGTTGATGAAAATAGATACCAAACTTCTTCAGCACATCGGCAATCATCCTATTCAAAGGAAATCTCAAACCGGCTTTGAGGAAGCTCTTGAAAATCACTATTTCATCTTTCTGTGGCTTCGGGGTAGTTTCTTCTCCATCGAAGCGAACCACCTTCTTCTCATCTTCGCTAAAGTAGCCCGATTTTACCATCTTTGGGAAATCAACCTTGGAGATGGTTGACTTTCCGAAGTCCAGGTGGCTAGGCTTGCTTGGTATTGCGATATTGTGATCATCTTCAGAATCAGTTTCTTCAATATCTGCTTGTTCTGCTTCGGCAGCAGGAGTGTTCTTCGATGTCACCAACCCACTTTGCCTCATTGCTTCCGAAATAGGGACAGCCTCCGCAGCTTCGGCTTCATCTCCTTCGCGCTCAGCCCTCGCAGTGGAGCGCACTCTGGCCATTTGATTTTGAATATCTTGAAAATTTCTCGGAAATTAATAACCTTTTTCCCGAAGCCCTTCTTCTGACGAAGCAGACGCTAAACTAGAGCTTCGTTCGAATGCGAAAGTCAAGCTTCGGCTATGGTTAAAAATTTTGGCAGCAAAACAGTGCAATAGCAATGAATGCTGTGGTAACTTCACACCTACCTGTCTGTTTATATAGTGTTGCAGGAAAGAAGGTGAATCGTCAGGATTTTTACACCAAGCGAATGGTTGCTCGCACCCGCTGAACGGTGGACCGCAAAAACCAGAATAGTGAACCCGCATGGTGGAATCGCTACACGCTCGGAAACTGTATCGTTTCTCGACAACGAGCTCAGGGAAGGTGTTTTTTGGACCTTCAGCTTCCTGAAGCCTACGAGACTTTTTTCACGGATCAAGCTCGTTACGAAAAACGATCTAGCACCGCGAAGGGGCTACTGTTGGGAACATGCTTCGTCGCCGAAGGTCCTGCAGAAAGGAACAGCTGTGGCTGAAGCTGCTCGTACGTGACGACGAAGGTATCATTCATGAAGCTTCGGGATTATAACATATCCGAAGATGAAGGGTTGAACCGACTTAAAGATAGAATGACCTTTTAGCCTGCAGGGGTCTGAGTCATTGTTGTAAACTTTTATGAAGGGCATGATTGTAATTCCTCACAGGCTGTGTCCTGTGCCTATAAATAGTGAACAGTATTCCTTTACTGTTCACGCATTCCTGTAATTGCAAGAGCATCACTCGGGAATTATTGCTTGTCAAGGCGAAGGTATAAGCATACCTTAAACATTGTACTCAAACATTTTAGATTCAGATAATAAATATGTGAATGGAGCCATTTATCTCCAACATATTTATCTTTAATATTCTACATTTCACATCGTTTTATATTATTTTTGTTACCTTCGTAATGTTATGTTTGTGACCTTCGTCCGTAGTTCATTAAACCCTTGAGGAGTTAACGCTTCAGCGGACGAAGGGTATTTAATATTTAACATCTTTGTGTTGCCTTGTTCTTGATTCCTAGCATTTGAGAACAAGTCCCCAACAAGTGCCATGTCCGGTGCACCACCGGACTATCCGGTGCGCCATCGACAGCAACAACTAGAATAGTGGTTGGGGCACCCCCAACCACCTCCATTCAAGTCATCAAGTTTTCTGAACTCAACATTCAATACAAGAGCAAAAGACTACACTCCAAGGCACAATCAATAGATCAAATCCTCTCCAAGCCTCCAAATCAACTCAATTAATTAGTGACTTGAGAGAGGGTGTATTGTGTTCTTTTATTGCTTGGATTGCTTTCTCCTTCCTATTCTTATTCTTCAAAGTGCTTTGTAAAGCTAGCAAGAGACACCTAAGTGTGTGGTGATCCTTGTGGGGTCTTAGTGACCCAAAGTGCTTAAGGAGAAGCCTCGACCGGTCTGTGTGACCGATTGAGAGAGGGAAAGGGTTGTAATAGACCCGGCCTTTATGGCCTCCTCAACGGGGACTAGGTTCTTTGGAAGCAAACTTCGGTAAACAAATCACCCTGTTCACTTGTTGATCTTCACTTGATTTGTTTCCCCTCTTTCCTCTCTCTAAAAGTTCCCTTGCTCATATTGATTTGAGTTTGCCCCAAACGTTATCCGCATTGATTGAGCAACTCTAAGCAAGGAGAACTATCTTCTATACTCTGATTTAATTCTAACGCTAACCCCGACCTTAATGCGTGTTTAAAGTTTGTAAATTTCAGGTTTTGCCTATTCACCCCCTCTAGGTGACTTTTAGTTTTTTGTACCCTAATTACTGCTTTCTGGCACGGAAGCAAGGGGCGAAGAGAAGGATTGCATCAACTGCCTGTTCTATTGTGCCGAAACCCAAGAGAATGGAGATTGTAACTCATCGGCCAAAGTCTTTTGTTTTGGAGAGAGCTATTGCACTGCCTGCTGTAGAAGGTTCAAAGGTAGAGGGTGCTGAACCTGCCGAAGCTATCCTCTCAGCTTTGGAGGTAATACCCTTTGCGATAGCTGCAGCTACCACCGCTCAACTGGAGAAGTTAAAACAGAAAGTTTGAAAAGTGTCCAGCAGCCGAAGCTGCAAATTTCTCCAATACTGCAAGAGTTGCCAAGGACAACAAATATTCCAGCGGCGACTCCTAGGAGAGGGAGGAGAATGGTCAGCGTTCTAGACGCTATTCTGAAACCTTCGAAGATGGCTACTCCTGCTCCTACTAGGGTTTTCGAAGACAAAATTGAAGAATTGGGAGAAGCTATCGCTGCAAGCGCTTCTCCTGCCAATGCTGAGGCCAGAGCTTCGAAAACTAGGCCAATAGAGCAAGTAAAGGAAAGTCTGCTAGATAAATTAACCCTATCGACACCCGAAGCAGCATCGACCGAAGATCTTGATTTTATTATCTGTCATGCTTCGGGAAAGTAGCTAACATAGAGGAAAATTGCCGAGGCCCAACATTAAATGTTGGTCCTTGTTCTCAGATGCTATACATCAAGAACAAAGCAACACATTTGTTAATGATAAAAAACCTTCGTCTTTCGAAACATTATCTCCTTTCGGGTATAATGATCCTTAGACGAAGGGGCATGAAGGGCATACCTTCATCATCTTAGTAAATAAATACAAATGTAGGTACATAAAACACAAAAGAATGTAAATAATGATGACATAAAGACAAATTATTTACATTCTCATTTTATAAACATGAGTAAATATTCACCATATTTATATTACATTAATACCTTCGACTTGTCAGAAGGTGAAAATGTGAGAGTGACGCGAGAGCGATTACCATGCAGCGTGAATAGTATGGTGTTACTGTTCATCTATTTATATGCGCGCGACACAGCCCGGGCAAAATTACATTCATGTCCTAGACATTTACTGTTAACCATAAGGCAAGCTATCATGGACTAAGTAGTCTTTTCTCCTTTAAGTTGGTTCCATCTTTCACCATCGTCATTTTACTAAGTCGAAGCTCTTTCAGCCACAGCTTCGCCGTCCTTTCATCCTGCCTTCAAGTCGTATCTTCATATCACGCATACCTTCATCTCAAAGTCGAAACCTCCTGTAACAATCTATGTTATACTGAAAAACATATTAGTCACGTTTTTGAGGACCTTCGGAAGTGGAAGGACCCCAATAGGTTTCCGAAGACAAAATTGAAGAATTGGGAGAAGCTATCGCTGCAAGCGCTTCTCCTGCCTATGCTGAGGCTAGAGCTTCAAAAACTTGGCCAATAGAGCAAGTAAAGGAAAGTCTGCCAGAGAAATTAACCCTATCGATACTCAAAGCAGCATCGACCGAAGATCTTGATTTTATTATCCATCATGCTTCGGGAAAGCAGCTGACACAGAGGAAAATTGCTGAGGCCCAACATTACGCCAAGGAATTGAAATATCCTCGAGGGTCCTTGGTGTACGAAGGAGATGAAGAAAACAACTTTCTATATTGTCTTTCTGACAACAAGGAAATCGACGTCTGCCGAGAGATGATGGACAAGATGGGTTATCCAAAACTTGAGCTTGGATTATCCTTAATGCTAAAGGACCATCTGGCAGACATCTTAGCATACAATAGTCTGAAGGTTTGTGTTTACTTTTCCTCTCAATCTTTTGGTAATCATTTCTAGTATATTTTTTTCTCATTTTAATAGACATTTCACTTATTAGTAGGATATTATTTTAAGCAAAGCTTTAAAAGCCCAAAAGGATTGCGAAGATGAGAGCACGAAGATAACCTTCGAGAATTTATGCTCAGAGATCATAACTCTTCGGAATGAGGCACTTGAAAAGATAAAATTCTGCTTTCTTTGGTTGAAAGATTAAAGGCAAGCGAAGGTAGCTTGGCCAAATTCTCCGAAGTGGACCAGAAAATTATGAAATTTGAGAAAGAAAAAGAAGCAGATGCAAAGTGTATAGCTAATCTAGAGTATGACTTATCCATTCAAGTTGAATTGCACAGATCTTAAGTTACCAATCGAAACGCGAGATATCCGGCACCGAGCAAATAAGGGTTCAAAAGAACTATTGGGGGCCTTCCTCTTCTGAAGGTCCTTCCTCTTCTAAAGGTCCTCAAAAACATGACTAACCATTTGCTTTCAGCATACAACTTAATATTATAGGAGCTTCAACACCAGAAAAGCTTCGATACAACATAAGAGGACCGGAGCAAAGCTTCGTCTGACAAGCTTCATCATGGTAAAATGGGTAAACAGCGTGGCTTCGACATAACGAAAAGGAAGTACAACGAGGCACACTTCATCAAGCAGGCTTCGTCATGACATAGGAATGAGGCAATGCAAGGATAAGGTGTTGCTCAAGTTATTAAATACCAATAGCGATGTTACCCTTGTGACATTTTGTAAACTCTGTATGTAATTGTTGATGGCATAAATGTAATAGTGTACAGGCCTTTACGGTTGCCTATAAATAGATGAATAGTACCCCCGTACTGTTCACGCTGGATTGTAATTGCTCTCGCGTCAACACCTTCAAACAAGTCAACGGTATCAATGTAATATAAATTCTGTTAATGTTCATGTATATATATTATGAAATAAATATATGGATGAATGAATGGATAACATATATTATCTCTATGGATTCTTATTCTCATAAATGATGAAGGTGCATCCTTCATGACCTTCATCTGAAGATCATTATATTCGAAAGGAGTTAATGCTTCGAAGGACGAAGGTCCTTAATCTTTAACAATTGTGTTGTGTTGTTCTTGATTCATAGCATTTGAGAACAGGTGACCAAAATTGGTGCCTGCTTCCGGTGAACTTAAACGACCACCTTTGACACTAAGAGCTCGAGCAACCACCTTCACCATGCCGCTGAAGAAGGCAATAGCGCCAGGGGCTGCCCTTGCACCGCTGGACATCAACCAAGAAGGGCTCCCTCTCAGAGAAGCCCGAAACAAGAAAAGGAAGGCCATTAGCCCAACACCACAGGAAGAGGAGCTAGATCAAGAGATTAGAGATCTAGAGGCCATCCACCAACAAGTGGAGAGAAGAAGGGAGAAAATGCTTTGGCTAGCTAAACTCCAGAAGAAGATTAATGAAGCTGCCGAAGAGATGCGCCATATCACACAAGACAACGAGCAAGGACAAAGGCCACAGCAGAGAGAGCTTCGTCAGGAAAGCCCAAGCTATGAAGATGTATGTGTCACACCCAGCTTTAAGGAACAAAGCCAGGTGCATCTCATACATGCACCAAGAAGACAACATATATAATAACAGAGTGTATAGAGATAAATGTCACAATAACATCAGAGTATTTATTACATAGCGGAAGTCTTATTACAAAATAAAAGATAAATATAAGACAAACTAAGGATCGTCCTTGGCATAGAAGTCAACTGGGGAAACGCAACCTAGATCAGATCAAACTCCTCGCCTTGTGGCTCCTCCTAAACCACCTGCTCTTGTCCTGTGGGGGGGGGTGTGAGACAGCAAGGGTGAGCTCACACATGATCATAGCTCAACAAGTTGTGGGGAAACCAGTGGGCATGAACTCACCAAAGGTGGGAGTTCATGTGATGTGTAAGGCTAATCAATGATAGGGGTTAAAGCTGAGCATTGCTTTTAATTGGTTGGTCAAAATTTTATTAGCAGTTACTAGATGTAAGTAAATACCAAACCTTAAATAAAGTAATATAACAAAATTAATAATAATCCCATGCAATGCAAATGACAAATTGAATTTAAGTTCTATAAATTAATCATCAGAGAGTCCTGAGCTGCTCATGACCGTGAGCTCAGCTAGTATACCAGTTTTACACACTACAGAGGTTGTACCCTTTACCCACAAGTCATGTTACCCATCTGCCAAGGGGTCGCGACTCTCATACACCTCTCTACCTAGGAGGTGAGGCAGGGCAACACTAGAAGGCCTTTACAAAGTTCCACTAGCTTCCAAAAACCTGCTACAGTTTATGGGAAGAGCACTTGCAAGAATCCCCCGTCTGACCGCCATCGCAGAAAAATCAACCCGAGAACCTCCTTGCATGCAACTCCCCTACTTCCCTTGCCCCTTTTTTGTAAGGTAGCCTTCCACTAGGTTTCCTAATTAGATAGCCAAGGGGTCCCATTCCTCCCTTGTGGTGGCACGTGTTTCTCAAGTTATGCTCTATGTTCCAATTAACATTAATGATCTTGACATGAACATAAATAGAATAACAAAGAATTGGAACATGGATATAATGAAAATTATCCCAAAACCATGTAAAGCAATAGCAAACTACCCAAGTGATTCAGGGGTAAACATGGTAATGAGATAAACAATCTAGGGTGACCTATCGGGTCCCATCAAAATTAACCTATGAATGAATAAGTGATATTAAAGAACATTATTGGGTATAAAAGTGGTCAAGGGCACAACTTGCCTTCAATAAGCTCCTGTTCAGCTACTTCTATCTGCTGCACACCAGGATCCTCAGTCACGGGTTCCTCTACTCGCCACAATACAAACAAGCACAGTATATAGAGAAAATTAACATCACACCAATCATGTAAACAAAATACACAGTAATAATCTACACATTAAAATAAAATCCTAGGAACAGGAATCATAAATTTTGGAGTTATAGATTTTAAGATATGAATTTCCATAGGTTTTATGTGCTTAAAATAGGATTAAGTAAGTAATAAATTTTCTTACTGCTTTCATGTCAAAACAGAGACTCTAGGTGCTAGAGAATAAAATTACAAAATTTTAGGAATTGGAATGGAGTAATTTGGAGTTCATATGAATTTTCTATGATTTATTAAAGTCCTAGCACTTATTTTTGTGTTAAAAAGTAATTTCTAAAATTAAATAACTGAGTTTACAGAGCTATGGACTGGGCCTCATTTTCTAGGAAAATCAGGGGCTATTCTACAACTAATCCCGAGACTTAGAGCACTGTTGCTCTGGACGGCAGGTTTTAATTCAAAGAAACCCAGGGACTCTTATATAAAATGACATGGCGAAGGGGTATGGATGGGTCTTAGCCGCTGGATTAGAAACAAAGGGCCCAGATGAACTCCTCACTTACTGAACTGATATGCACTTAGATTCGCCCGATCTAGATCTGATGGCTCCGAGTTTAAAGTGCCGCGATCTAATCTAACGCATGAGATCACGATCTAACGGTCACAACTACATGTGGCGAAGGGGTACGCCTAACTCTAATCCCGAACGTCTGTCCCGAATCCGACGATCCCGATTCACCTCAACTTGTTCTGGTCTGGCGCGAGGCGACGCTATCCCAGCCGCGGCGGAGATCTCGCCGGAGATGGCCCATACTGTCGCTAGCTCACCAAATTCTAAATCGCTGGCCTCTACTCGTCCCTAGCTTGACCCTAGATATGATAGAATGGAGGCTCACCAGAATGAAGCTACGCAGACACCAATCCACGGGAGATGGCGGCACCGCGACGGTCACCTAGTGACAGCGAGGGATTATGCCGAGCACCACCGTCGAGTCCAGCCGCGAATGTCATGGGTTCAACCGGCAGTCACCGCCGAGGAAGCCAGCCGACTCTTTTAGGGCTAGGTGGCGGAGCGCGTGGTTTTAAGCTGGCGATGGAGCTCACGGTTACAGTGGCGCCCCAAATTCACCATGCGCGGCGGCGATTCAGTCCGAATACGGCATACGCGAGGCACCTAGTCATGCGCATCCATAGGGTCTTCCTATTTATCCTCCGTGGAGTGGGTCAAGTCACCGGAAAAGCAAGATTTCCACCGCGCATATTTCACGAAGTTCGGCCGAGTGGAGAAGATGCACAGCAGCCGAACGAGGGCCCAGATGGCGAAGACACGATGAGTCTGGGCGTATTAAGGCAATCGCTGACGTTGCGGGCCCGCGCGCCAGCGAGATAGCACGGAGCCGGAGCGCGCGCGATGTCAACATGGATTCTGACCGAACGGGCCCGCACGGCAGAGACGTGGGCTGTGTGGGAGTTGGGTCGGAATAAGGTAAACCGGCCTAGGTAGGTTTCCTTTTCCTTTTTATTTTTCTTTTTATCTTCCTTTCTCTTTCCTTTTAGATTTTCAAATTCAAATTTAAATTCTAGTTTAATTCAAACTTGTGACAAATTTACCCGTAGATTATATTGTGCCATGACAAGTTCCAATTTGGAGATATATTTATATATATTATTTATATTTTTATATCACCTAATATTTGTTTGCTTCTCTTTTATAAATTTCTAGATTCTCTTTTAGGTTTTAAATTCCACTTTGGGACTTTCTTTTTACTATATTCCTTGTCACATTATTATTTTATATTGTCACCATATACACACAAAATAATATCCAGCATGATGCATAATTTATTGGCATATATTTTTATTATTTATTTGTTGTTTGAATAAGGTGTTCACATGTGATGATAAGTAGATTCAACACACACATAAAATATAGGAAATGTCTTTTCTCCTCTTTTATTATCTATTACAAACTGGGTGTTACAAATCCTACCCCCTTAAAAATAATCTCGTCCTTGAGATTTAGGAAGAACGAGGGAAAAGATGGGGAAAATCTATATGAAGCTCTTCTTCTCTTTCCCATGTTGCTTCATCTTCGCCATGGTGACTCCATTGCACTTTACACATCTTTATCACCTTATTTCTTGTAACTCGAGTCAATGTGTCAAGAATCTTGATAGGATACTCCGTGTAAGTCAAATCACCCTGAACACTGAGCTCATCCGTTGGTAACTGTTCCTCAGGGACACGGAGACACTTCTTCAGTTGAGATATGTGGAACACATTATGCACATCCGATAGACTAGCAGGTAGCTCGAGTTGGTATGCCATCTCCCCAACTCTCCTAAAGATCATGAAAGGTCCAATAAAGCGAGGGGACAATTTGCCCTTAACTTTGAATCTCCTCATTCCACGAAGTGGTGACACCTTGAGGTACACATAATCTCCTTCCTCAAATTCTAGTGGTCTCCTTCTATTATCAGCATAACTCTTTTGTCTGGTTTGAGCTACCCTCAAATTCTCTCGAATTATATGGACTTGTTCTTCTGCTTCTTGAATCAGTTTAGGCCCAAAGAACTGTCTTTCTCCAGTCTGATCCCAATATAGAGGAGTCCTGCACTTTCTCCCATATAAAGCTTCAAAAGGTGACATCTTCAGACTGGCCTGATAGCTATTATTATATGAAAACTCAGCATAGGGTAGACTTTTATCCCAACTCCCTCCATGCTGGGCACAAGCTCTCAACATATCTTCCAATACTTGATTAGTCCTTTTAGTCTATCCATCAGTCTGAGGGTGATAAGATGTACTAAAGTTCAACTTGGCATTCATATTCTCATGGAAACTTCTCCAAAATCTTGAGGTAAACTGTGAACCTCGATCAGACACGATCTTCTTTGGTACTCTATGTAAACACACAATTCGAGCCATATATAACTCTTCTAGCTGAGAACCTTTATAAGTAGTCTTGACAGGAATGAAGTGAGCCACTTTAGTCAATCTATCCACAATCACCCATATAGCATCTTCACGGTGCGAGGCAATCCAGTAATGAAATCCATACCAATCTCTTCCCACTTCCACTCAGGTATCTTTAGTGGGTGTAGTAATCCAGCTGGCCTCTGGTGTTCATCCTTAACTCTTTGACATACATCGCACATAGCCACATGTGCAGCCACATCTCTCTTTAATCCATACCACCAATACTTCCACTTCAAATCCTGATACATCTTGGTACTACCAGGATGAATAGAATAATCCGAGTCATGGGCCTCCTTTAAAATAGTCTCACAAATGCTTTCAACATCAGGAACACATATCCTGTCCTTGAACCATATGGTGCCTTGATCATCTTCCGTGAATTCTTGACCTCGACCTTCAGTAATAAGATCCTTAATCTCTTGTATTTTAGCATCACCAATCTGTCCTTTGCGGATTTCTTGCTCCAAAGTAGGTTCCACATCAATAGTAACTCCTTCAGTATGAGCAACTATCCCCAGATTAAGTCTCCTAAAATCCTCAACAATCTCATCGGGTAGCTGGGCAACAACAGCTGAATGAACATGCTCCTTTCGACTCAAGGCATCTGCAACCAAATTTGCCTTGCCTAGGTGATAGTGAATCTCCAAATCATAATCCTTAATAAGCTCCAACCAACGGCGTTGCCTAAGGTTGAGATCCTTCTGAGTGAATATATACTTCAAACTCTTATGTTCCGTGTATACTTGACACTTGGTCCCCATGATATAATGTCTCCAAATCTTAAGCGCATGCACAACGGCTGCCAATTCTAAGTCATGAGTAGGGTAGTTCAATTCATGTTTCCATAACTGACGAGAAGCATAGGCAATTACATGTACTTCCTGCATGAGCACACATCCCAAGCCTTGGCCACATGAATCACAATAAATATCAAATCCCTTCTGTAGATCTGGCATAACCAGCACTGGTGGTGACATCAATCTCTTCTTCAATTGATCAAAGCTATCTTGGCATTTCTCATCCCACTTAAATTCTCTGCCCTTCTCCAGAAGTGAGGTCATAGGCTTAGCGATCCTAGAAAATCCTTCAATACATCTCCGATAATAGCCAGCAAGTCCCAAGAAACTCCGAACCTGTGTAACTGTAGTGGGTACGCTCCACTCCATAATCTCCTTAACCTTAGCAGGATCCACTGATATTCCTCCATTAGAAATAATATGGCCAAGAAATGGCACCTCGCCAATCCAAAACTCACACTTGCTAAACATGGCGTAGAGTTGATTATCTCGTAGCTTCTGTAGCACCAATCTCAGATGTTCCTCATGATCACTATCACTCTTGGAATAGATAAAAATATCATCGATGAATACCACGATGAATCTGTCCAAATACTCCATAAACACCTTATTCATCAAATTCATAAAATAAGCTGGTGAATTGGTTAATCCAAAGGACATAACAGTGAACTCATATAATCCATATCGAGTCGAGAATGCTGTCTTGGGAATATCCGATGGTCTAATCCTCATCTGATGGTATCCCGATCGGAGATCAATCTTCGAGAATACCCTTGCACCTCTCATCTGATCAAATAAATCCTCAATATGGGGTAACAGATACTTGTTCTTCACAGTAACATCATTAAGTGATCTATAATCCACACACATCCGCTGTGATCCATCCTTCTTCTGTACAAACAGAACCGGCGCTCCCCAAGGTGAGGAACTCGGACGAATGTACCCAGCCTCTTGCAACTCCGTTAACTATTTCTTAAGTTCCTTTAACTCCTCTACGGACATCCTGTATGGCCATTTAGAAATAGGGGTAGTCCCAGGTACGAGATCAATAACAAACTCAACTTCCCTATCAGGTGGCATCCCTGGTAACTCTTCTAGAAAGACATCCGGAAAATCTCTAACCACACGGATGTTGTCACCAACAAACTCCTCAGGTATAAAGAACATTGCATGTTTGGATGAAGTGGTTACTGCAATATTAACTTGAAATCTTTCTCCTTTAGGGCTGGTGAGTTCTACGGTACCTCTACCACATGCTATAATGGCCTTTGCCTTTCTTAACCAAGACATACCAAGGATCAGATCTATACTGCTTACCTCTAATATTATAGCTATAGCTCCAAATTCTCTTCCCATAATTGTTAATGTCAATCTACGTGTCATTTGATTTGCCTCAACAGGCCCTTTAGGTGTAATTACTATCATTGGTTTTCTCATATTTAGCAGTGGTATCTCATTTGTGTTGGCACATCGAGCAGACATAAATGAATGTGTAGCACCAGAATCAAATAATATGGTTGCAGGAATTGCATTAACGTAAAACATATCAAGTACGATGTTGACACCATCAGGAGTAGCATTAACGCTGACTTGATTAACCCTGGCAATAGAGAATCCCTTGCCAGATCCTAGAGTCTGTTGCTTATTTTGAATTGGAGTAGTAGCAATCCTCTATGGGCAAACATTTGCATAATGTCCAATCTTCCCACACTTGTAGCAAGTAGTGCCTGCATTCTGTCCTGAGAATTTTATCGGGGTACCAGTGGGGGTAGCCTGACGAGGCGATGTAGTCCTCTATGGTGATTGCTGAACTGGGCGCTGGCCTCCGCCAGCGCGAACTGGTGTACCCTAGGGTGAACTGTAGCGAGGACGAACACTGCTGCTTCCTTGTCCTTGAGATATAGCCTTTCTCTTCAAATCTCCTAGCTGAACACACTTGTGTTCAATAGCTAGAGCCTTATCAAGCAGCTTTTGAAATGATGTAAATGTGTGTGCCACAAGAGCATACTGCAGGGGTCCATTAAGTCCTTCAATAAAATGCTCTTGCTTCCTCTCATCCTCAGCAACTTCATCTGGAGCATATCTGGATAGCTAGATAAACTTGTCGCGGTACTCGCTGACTGACATACTTCCTTGCTTCAGTGATAGAAATTCCTTCTTCTTAATCTTCATCAGTCCAGCTGGTATATGATAATTCCTGAACTATGTACTGAACTCTGCCTAAGTAATAGTATCAGCAGCATCGTGGGTAGCAGTATATGAATCCCACCAATCAGTAGCAGGACCTGTCAGACGTCCAGAAGCATATAAAACCTTCTCCCAGTCAGTGCATTGAGCAATATTCAACATCTTCTCAACAGCCTTCAGCTAATCATCCGCGTCCAGTGGATCAGGAGAGCTTGCAAACGTTGGTGGCTTATGACTCATGAACTCCCTATGCTTATCTCAGGGTGGAACTGGTGGCGGAGGTGGAGGCAGTGGTACTTGTTGCTGTTGCTGCTGTTGCGCCCTTCTCTCCTGGCGTATCTCTTCTCGCTCCTGGCGCAACTCTCGACGTATCTCTTCTCGTTCCTGGCGCATCTCCTGGTGTTCTTGCTGCATCTGAGCACACATATCTGCCATCGTGTCCGACATTTGTTGCATCATCCTCATCTGAGCTGCAACCAGTGGGTCAACTCCGCCCGGTGGAGGATTAGGAGGATTCATCTCTGCTGGTTGTGGCTGGGGTTGTCTAAATATCCTCCGAGTGTGTCGTCTGGGAGGTAGATCAATTCCACCACACCTCCTGGTATTGACCATCTGAGTTAGATACATATGGTAAGAGAATAGTAGACAAGGCAGGTAGTTACAAATCATGTTACTTTGGGGGACTTATTAGCTAAGCAGATTAATGTTTTACCTACTAAAGCTAACTCTATATCTTATGGTGGTACATGCTAAGATGTCCATCTATGATAATTCAATCAATCAAAGAAGCAAATCAGACATTTATCATCAGAACAATCAACCAACATTTTAAAATAAAGAAAATAGTTTTAATTTTGTGTTAGGTTCCCTATCTCTTAGAAATCCATCTTGTCTTAGAGTAGAAAAGATAAGAGTAATTAGAGTGGAACAACAAAAGGTGAGATAGGATCAAGATGAGGTAAGTATAGAATGAATCAGAGTAAGGTAAGTAGGTACGGGTTTTGTCCATTTCTATCTAGGTTTCGTCCTACAGTCAACATTTCCTCTGATACCACTTCTATCACACCCGGCTTTAAGGAACAAAGCCAGGTGCATCTCATACATGCGCCAAGAAGACAACATATATAATAACAGAGTGTATAGAGATAAATGTCACAATAACATCAGAGTATTTATTACATAGAGGAAGTCTTATTACAAAATAAAAGATAAATATAAGACAAACTAAGGATCGTCCTAGGCACAGAAGTCAAATGGGGAAACGCCACCTAGATCAGATCAAACTCCTCGCCTTGTGGCTCCTCCTAAACCACCTGCTCTTGTCCTGTGGGGGGGGGGGGGGTGTGTGAGACAGCAAGGGTGAGCTCACACATGATCATAGCTCAACAAGTTGTGGGGAAACCAGTGGGCATGAACTCACCAAAGGTGGGAGTTCATGTGATGTGTAAGGTTAATCAATGATAGGGGTTAAAGCTGATTATTGCTTTTAATTGGTTGGTCAAAATTTTATTAGCAGTTACTAGATGTAAGTAAATACCAAACCTTAAATAAAGTAATAGAACAAAATTAATAATAATCCCATGCAATGCAAATGACAAATTTAATTTAAGTTCTATAAATTAATCATCAGAGAGTCCTGAGCTGCTCATGACCGTGAGCTCGGCTAGTATACCAGTTTTACACTTTGCAGAGGTTGTACCCTTTACCCACAAGTCATGTTACCCATCTGCCAAGGGGTCACGACTCCCATACACCTCTACCTAGGAGGCGAGGCAGGGCAACACTACGAGGCCTTTACAAAGTTCCACTAGCTTTCGAAAACCCGCTACAGTTTATGGGAAGAGCACTTGCAAGAATCCCTCGTCTGACCGTCATCGCAGCAAAATCAACCCGAGAACCTCCTTGCATGCAACTCCCCTACTGCCCTTTCCCCTTTCGGGTAAGGTAGTCTTCCACTAGGTTTCCTAATTAGTTAGCCAAGGGGTCCCATTCCTCCGTTGTGGTGGCACGTGTTTCTCAAGTTAAGCTCTATGTTCCAATTAACATTAATGATCTTGACATGAACATAAATAGAATAACAAAGAATTGGAACATGGATATAATGAAAAATTATCCCAAAACCATGTAAAGCAATAGCAAACTACCCAAGTGTTTCAGGGGTAAACAAGGTAATGAGATAAACAATCTAGGGTGACCTATCGGGTCCCATCAAAATTAACCTATGCATGAATAAGTGATATTAAAGAACATTATTGGGTATAAAAGTGGTCAAGGGCACAACTTGCCTTCAATGAGCTCCTGCTCAGCAACTTCTATCTGCTGCTCACCAGGATCCTCAGTCACGGGTTCCTCTACTCGCCATAATACAAACAAGCACAGTATATAGAGAAAATTAACATCACACCAATCATGTAAACAAAATACACAGTAATAATCTACACATTAAAATTAAATCCTAGGAATAGGAATCATAAATTTTGGAGTTATAGATTTTAAGATATGAATTTCCATAGGTTTTATGTGCTTAAAATAGGATTAAGTGAGTAATAAATTTTCTTACTATTTTCATGTCAAAACAGAGACTCTAGGTGCTAGAGAATAAAATTACAAAATTTTAGGAACTGGAATGGAGTAATTTGGAGTTCATATGAATTTTCTATGATTTATTAAAGTCCTAGCACTTATTTTTGTGTTAAAAGTAATTTCTAAAATTAAATAACTGTGTTTACAGAGCTATGGACTGGGCCTCATTTTCCAGGAAAATCAGGGGCTATTCTACAACTAATCCCGAGACTCAGCGCTGTTGCTCTGGACGATGGGTTTTAATTCAAAGAAACCTAGGGACTCTTATATAAAATGAAACGACAAAGGGGTATGGATGGGTCTGAGCCACTGGATTAGAAACCAAGGGCCTAGATGAACTCCTCACTTACTAAACTGATATGCGCTCAGAGCCGCACGATCTAGATCCGATGGCTCCGAGTTTAAAGTGCCGCGATCTAATCTAACACGTGAGATCATGATCTAACGGTCACAACTACATGTGGCGAAGGGGTATGCCTAACTCTAATCCCAAACGTCTGTCCCGAATCCGACGGTCCTGATTCACCTCACCTTGTTCTGGTCAGGCGCGCGACGGCGCTATCCCAGCCGTGGCGGAGATCTCGCCGGAGATGGCCCATACCATCGCTAGATCACCAAATTCTAAATCGCTGGCCTCTACTCGTCCCTAGCTTGACCCTGCATACGATAGAATCTCACTAGAATGAAGTTGCGCAGACACCAATCCACGGGAGATGGCGGCACCGCGACGGTCACCCAGTGACGGCAAGGGATTACACCGAGCACCACCGTCGAGTCCAGCCGCGAATGTCACGGGTTCAACCGGCAGTCATCGCCGAGGAAGCCGGTCGACTCTTTTAGGGCTAGGTGGCGGAGCGCGTGGTTTTAAGCTGGCGACGGACCTCGCGGTTACGGTGGCGCCCCAAATTCACCACGCGTGGCGGCGATTCGGTTCGAATACGGCACACGCGAGACACCTAGTCGTGTGCACCCATAGGGTCTTCCTATTTATCTTCCGCGGAGTGGGTCAAGTGCCCGGAAAAGCGAGATTTCCATGCGCGCAGATTTCGCAAAGTTCGGCCGAGTGGAGAAGACGCACAGCAGCCGAACGAGGGCCCACATGGCGGAGACACGATGAGTCTGGGCGTATTAAGGCAATCGCTAACGTGGCGGGCCCGCGTGCCAGCGAGCTAGCATAGAGCCGGAGCGCGCACGATGTCAAGACGGAGTCTGACCGAACGGGCCTGCACGGCAGAGGCGTGGCGCGGAGTGGAGCGTGGGCTGTGTGGGAGTTGGGCCGAAATAAGGTAAACCAGCCTAGGTAGGTTTCCTTTTTATTTTTCTTTTTATTTTCCTTTCTCTTTCCTTTTAGATTTTCAAATTCAAATTTAAATTCTAGATTAATTCAAACTTGTGACAAATTTACTCGTAGATTATATTGTGCCATGACAAGTTCCAATTTGGAGATATATTTATATATATTATTTATATTTTTATATCAACTAATATTTGTTTGCTTCTCTTTTCTAAATTTCTAGATTCTCTTTTAGGTTTTAAATTCCACTTTGGGACTTTCTTTTTACTATATTCCTTGTCACATTATTATTTTATATTGTCACCATATACACACAAAATAATATCCAGCATCATGCATAATTTATTGGCATATATTTTTATTATTTATTTGTTGTTTGAATATGGTGTTCACATGTGATGATAAGTAGATTCAACACACACATAAAATATAGGAAATGTCTTTTCTCCTCTTTTATTATCTATTACAAACTGGGTGTTACAATATGGCATGACGATTTCAATCATGGTAACTTTGCTTTCAATGATGCTTCTCCCCTAGTAGCAGAGTTGTAGGCAACCCCATGGCCACCTTCGTACAAACCGCCACAACTCCCCATGTATGACGGGCATTCCGACCCGAAGCAGTTCCTCATGAGCTACAAAGCAACCATATCATCATATGGTGGAAACACTACCGTCATGACGAAGTCCTTCGTCATGGCAGTCAGGAGTGTGGCTCAAACGTGGTATTCTTCTCTTCGGCCAAGAACAATCACGTCATGGTAGAAGCTGAAGGATATGCTAGTCACCAGCTTCTAGGGTTTCCAGATGAAGCCAATGACTGCTCAATCTCTATTCCAATGCACACATGACTACGAGGAATACTTGTAGGCGTATGTCCGAAGGTTTCTACGTCTTAGAGCTTAGGCGCCAACAGTGCCAAATGAGATTGTCATTGAAGCTATGATCAAGGGACCTCGACCAGGACCAATAGCGCAGTATTTCGCCAGGAAGCCCCCACAAACTCTGGAGAAGCTGCTACAAAAGATGGACGAGTATATTAGAGCTGACAATGACTTCCGTCAAAGAAGGGAAGAAGCCTATAGATACTCTTAGATGACCAGGGGCTTCGGAGGAAGACTCCACCCGAGGCATGCTAGGACGATCCATAATCCTAGCTCAAGTGAAGACAGGGGAAGTCATACTTAGGAACACATCAAAGCTCCTTCAGGCCACTAGCCCCAAGAGGCTGAGGAGGAAGAAGCTTCGGAGGAAGATTTAGCTCACAAGCAAGAAGGTTGTTTTGCTTGTTCTATGGAGAAGATAACAGGCATACAACTAGGACATGCCAAGTCATGATATAGAAGAAAAGGAAATAGCTGAAGCCGAAGCACGACATAATCAACCAAAGCAGGTCTTGAATACCGCTTCGTGCTATTCCCCATACATTCTTGAGTATTTGAGCAATCAACAACCACAACAAACAAAACCCCCTATAACAACGTATACCTGGCAACGTAAAGTTATATGTGTTGGAAGTGATTAGGTTCCAATGCTTGTTATGTGTTGCAACCTATATCCATTGAATTATAATGATACTAGCAGCGTTTAACATGTGTTGCAAACCATATGTGTAGTGTAAATACGATCATAACAACATTCGCCATGTGTTGCAACTGTATGCGTAGAGTAAATAGAATGCTTGTAACATTTATATGCGTTACAAACTGTATCTGTAGATTAATTTTGGTACTTAAGCAATTTTGCAACTATGACTTTTATCTTTAACTAAAGCATAGTAGTTGGTGATGCTAATTGCACAAAAATTGTGTAAAGTGAGGAATTGAACAACAATACGAAGTCTTTTACTCCACTTCGTATCGTTTTATTTGTTAAAATATTTATTTTATCTTATTTGTCACTATGTTGCACTTATTAAAATATTTGTTATATCTCTATTTATTTGTCAAAACATGCGAAATATGCTTTCGACGACTAAATTATTTGTTATATTACCTTTTATTGAAGGAACCTTTTATTAAAAGGAACTTAGGATTCAGATGTCCAAAGCGATCTAGCGCCTGTTCCACAAGCATCTGTCTACGTGTGTGGCATCGACAGCCATGGACGTGTGCTTTTGTTTAGGGCGCTCAATGCCGGGTCCCATATCTACAGGCCACGCCACTCTAGCCAATTCCTCCCCGTGCCGCTAGCTTCACCTCTCTCCCTTCCTCCGTGGCCTCACTGCCACCCAACCGGCTTCCTCACCCAGCGTCGACCCCTGTCGGCTGCCCCCACGACTCAACTCTACTACTTGCAGAACAAAGGTAGGGTTTGCTTCCCCTGCCCTCCTCACGCTCTCCTGCCTCACAAGACAAGGACCACCCGTCGTCTCTCGCCTCTCGCCCTCATGGGGATGGAGTGGAAGCAGAAGGTGAGCCTCTTCGACATGGTCGACGAGACCTCCATCTCGACCAAGCTTGGTCTCGCCGCCTCCAACGGTGTCGCCGCCTCTGTGACTGCGGGCAACTCGTATGTCAACCAATGGAATGGGCGACCCACATGGACAGCACTTCGAGATCCTCGAGAAGTGTTGTGCGCTCCATGTATGGCAGTAGAAGGAGGAGTTTCTTCACTCCCTCTACGACAACTAGACCCTCGTCCTCATCGGTGAAATTGGAAGCAAAAAGACAGCTCAGGTATCGTGCACTCTACAATACTTATACACCTTCTCCTAGGCGGCTATGCCCTGCTAATGTTTGATTTTCTTACTTATATCCTTTGTAGCTAAGGCTAGGATATAGTGTTATAATCCTTTGCATAGTTAGGAGCAAGCAGGGAGTAAAATCATCATGTCAAAGGGTCAATATAACCAGACGCAGTACTAATTCCAAGAGCCAGGGTCGCAGTAGTAATCACACATGTAAGGGTAGTTTGAAGGAATCATTAGAATAGTCTGGCATGATTTAGCAAGTATTTTACCCAGTCCAAGAAGAAGAAAACCTTATAAAAGTGTTGGTCCTTGTTCTTGAATGCTATACATCAAGAACAAAGCAACACAATTGTTCACGATTAGAGACCTTTGTCCTTCAAAGCATTATCTCCTTTGGGATATAATGATCTTCAGACGAAGGTCATGAAGGGCACACCTGTTGGTCCTTGTTCTCGGATACTATACATCAAGAACAAAGCAACACAATTGTTAACAATTAGAGACCTTCGTCCTTCGAAGCGTTATCTCCCCTGGGATATAATGATCTTCAGACGAAGGTCATGAAGGGCATACCTTCATCATTTTAGTGGACAAAAATAAATAGAGACGTATGAAACACAAAAGAATATGAACAATCATTACAAATCATTAGATTATTTATATTCTTATTTTATAAACATGGATAGACATCAATAATATTTATATTACATTTATACCTTCGGCTTGTCAGAAGGTGGAAAAGCGAGAGTGATTACTATTCAGCATGAACAGTACGGTGTTACTGTTCATCTATTTATAGGCATGGGACGCAGCCCGTACAAAATTACATTCATGTCCCTGACATTTTCTATTAACCATAAGGAAAGCCGCCGAGGACTAAGCAGTCTTTTCTCCTTTAGGTCGGTTCCATTTGTCACCATCATCTTCGTGCTAACCCGAAGCTCCTTCAGCCGCAGCTTTGGGGCTCGTTTGTCCTTTCTTCAGACCGCGCCTTCATATCACGCACACCTTCATCTTAAAGCCGAAGCTTCCTGTAACAGTCTATGTTATACTGAAAAACATGTTAGTTAAGTTTTTGAGGACCTTTGGAAGAGGAAGGCCCCCAACAGTAGCCTCTCGTAGTATTAATTTGCTTTTGTATTTAACAAATTCAGACTGTGACGTGAACGAAGGCCTTTAGCCGAAGGTCCAAAAACACCTTCCCTTCGCTAGAATAGCGAAAGTCAATGACATGTAGGACCCACCAAGTTGCAATGCGCTCGGCATATAATAGGAACCCGCATTGATAGTATTTGATGTGCCACCACAATCGCTTGCGCTATTTTCTCAAGCTTGGATTTTCCTGCTCTGTTAGATTTTGATTGATTTGTAAGCTTCGGCATTTGAACAAGTGCCTACTAGATGGCTGAAGAGAAGAAGGTTGTTGACCCTGCTCTAGCTAGGTTTTACGAGGCTATGGAAAAGACAAACACAGAGAAGATTACTAATGAAATGTTAGCTGGGTTGTCTGAAGATTCTGGTGATAGCGAAAGCTTTGATGTTGAAAGTGAGAACAAAAATACCGAGGATCGGCTTTGGCGGCCGAGTCACACTATCTTCGTAAAGTCATCCATCAAACAGAGCTAGATTGATGCTATGAAAGGGAGATATTTCCGTGATATATCTATTGTGAGAGCTGGAGGGGACAGCGCCGCCCCTGCGCCCGAGGTAGATGAAGTGGTTGTTTACAGGAGCATCATGAAGGCAGTGCTTTGGTTTCCGTTAAGTAAATTTCTGGTTGAAGTGTTAAAGACCTTTGAGATTTTTCTTCATAAGATTACCCCCGAAGCCATCATCAAGATGGCTGTTTTTATTTGGGCCATCCGAAGCCAAGGACTAGAGCCGAGTGCAAAATGCTTCTACAACATGCATGAGATGTTGTATGAGACGAAGGCTACTGCAAAGAGCAGTATCATAATAACTTTGGTTGTTATGGCTTTGTGCCCTAGGTTGATGTAAACTATTCGGTTCCAAAGTTTCGGAAGAGGTGGCCAGGAGCCTGGATGGAAGAATGGTTTAATGTAAAGAACAATTTGGTTGAGAGAGGAGATATAAGGGGGATTATTCAACACACCATTTAGTCTTGCTTCGGCATCAGAAAGCCAGCCATTGCTCTTGGGAATGAAATAGAAACATGCCAGAGAACTTTTAACACTGTGTGCGCTTTTATTGGTACGAGAGACTTGGTGCAAGAGCACATTGCCTATAGAGTATGGCCTCTTGTGAGTGACTGGGAGATGCCAAAGGAGGATGTTGCCGGGTCCAGTCAAGGTGGCTTGGTTTTCCTGAAATATACCTTCAGATACTGAGATCAGTTTGATGAGCCAAATGATTACTAGCTGAATTGTGTTGAGGTAACTAGCGACGAGCTTCTTGGGGCCTACACAAGGGCCAAAGATGATGCCATGACCTCAGCCTTTAGAGGTCGAGGTAAGAAAAGGTTAAACAAAGTTTTTGATGTTATTGGTTTCGTATATCTGGATATAGCTATCCCTCGTGAAAGCAAGGAAAGAAAAGGAAAGTTGCTACTTCGGCAATCTCTGTTGTGCCGAAGGGTAAGAAAATTAAGGTTTTGACGTACCGGCCTAGATTCATTGAAACGGCCAGGGTGCCGAATCTTGGTGAGGGGACATCTTCCATTGCTGATCCAAGATATCTCACTATTCTCGGTTCCAAGGGAGAATCGGCTGAAGTGCCGGAAGTAATAGGGCAAAAGACCGAATCGGTTGGAGCGCTGAAGCATCCTGCCGAGGCCAAAGAAAAAGCGGCCGAAGAGCCAGAGCTTGGAGAATCGGCAGGATTACAAAAAATCCTGAGCCCGCCACTAAAACCGGAGTTGCCAAAGGTGCCTAGGGCTCCTGCAATAACTCCCAAGAGGAGGAGGATGGCTAGCGTGCTGGACGCTGTCTTGGAGTCGACAAGGGCGTCAACTCCTACTCCTGCAAAGGAGACTGCTGAAGCTGCTACAGCTCGTGTGGAAGACGAAGCTAGGCCCTCAGTGCCCATTGATACAGAGCCTATTGGAACTGGATAGAGTTTTTAACAAGGACCTTCGGATGTCAGTCTAGTGCTAGAGAAGGAAGCCGCGCCCGAGAAGGTTGAATCTCCGACTCCCGAAGCACCTACTGAAGAGCTAGACTTTATTATTCAACATGCTTCGGGTAAAAAGTTGTAGGAAGAGGAAATTGTGGAAGCCAAACACTATGCCCAGGAACTGAAGTACCCAAAAGGGGCCTTGGTGTATAATGGCACCAACAAAGATTACTTTCTATATTGCCTCCCAGACAATAAGGAAATATCTGTTTGCTAGGAGATGGCAAAAAACATAGGATTTCTGAAGCTCAAAGTTGGCCTTTCTGCTATGTCGAAGGATGACCTCGCAAACAGCCTTGCTTACAATAGTCTGAAGGTACAGAAGTTATGGACTTTTAAGCAGATTATTTTTGTGTCTTTTACTCTTGTGCTGATCCTTTGTCTCCTCCCCTTTTTGTAGGGCTTAATTCTAAGCAATGTTTTGAGAGCACAGAAGAATGCGAGGATGAAACTGCCAAATAGCCCTTGGTAACCTTCGGTCAGAGGTTATCAAACTGAGGAATGAAGCCACAGAGAAGGACAAAATTCTGCTTTCCTTGGTAGACAAGGTAAAGATTAGCGAAGCCAATCTTGTTGCACAATCCAAAGCTCATAGAGCTGAAGTTGAAGATTTAAAGAAAAAGCTTGCAGAAAAGACCGAGGATTTTGAAGTCGCCAAAGCAAAACAAGAAATAAGTGAATGGACTAGCACAAGACTACAAAAGAATGTAGATGAGCTTTGGGAATCAAAGGAGGTACTACGAAAAATCCTTGGATTGTGCTAAAAAGCTGAAAGATAGTTTTGCAAAGGTGGGTGCCTACTCATCTGAGTAGAAATTTATCAGAGGTGATCCCGAAGGAATCATCGAGTGGATCGACGAAGAAGCTGAAGCCTATGATGAGATACTTAGCGACCGTGGCGATTTTTGCGCCTTCACTGGTGCTAAAGGGGTTGCAACGATTTAAAAAAAACTTGGCTGTGAACATGTTAAAGCTGCAACCCAGACAGAGACCGTCTTTTCTGTAGAAAACACGAAGGATCCTTTGGCTGAGGCTACTTTGATGGGAGGGAAATTCTACTCCAATGTTTGGATGAAAGGCGGCCGAGAGTTAGCCGATGAAGCTATAAAGAAGAATGAGAAAAAATCCCACGAAGCCCGAGAAGAAGCCAAGCGAGCCGAAGAGGTTACTGAGCGCGCAAGGTGCATAGGTATTTTAATTATTTCGTTGCTTCAACATTTTTTCTGGCTTCGGATTAACAAATTACTTTTGTTGTAGTTGAACTTTTGCCGCCACCTGAGCCCTATGATACCGAAGCTGACCCAACCATGATGGCAGCACTAGAAACTATAAGAATTGCTGAAGAAGCTGTTGACGAAGCTGTCAACAAACTTCTGAACGAAGCTGCTGTGAAAATTTTGAAGGAAGACTAGATTTTTTGTGTAGCTAAGAAATGTAACATTTGTGTGATGTAATATTCGTACAAGTTAAACATTGTATATCTACGTGTATATTAGTGTAATATATTTCTTTACGATGCATGAAATTTGCATACATACCATTTTTGAGCCTTCAACGAAAAAACACCTTCCCTTCTATTCATGCTTCATAAAGAAAAAACCCTTCTGTAGCATAGCTATTGTTTGGTATTGTTGACAGATTTTCCTGGCATATAAGACTGCAATTGCCGAAGGGTTGCTTTGTGCTTCAGCACATTGTTTCATTCATCATATATTTTGAAACAACTTTCCTTCTGCTGAATTTTTGCTGCTGATGCGAGATGATGTATGATGTAATGCTATGCTGAATGATGCGATGATATGATGCAGCATGATGTTTATGCCAAAGACACATGTTCACACGGAAACACGCTGAATCTGCATCCCCTTAGGGACGTCTTTTGAGTCTCTTCACCTTATATTTCGGTGACATTTAAGCTCTGCATCCCATTAGGAACGACTTTGGAGATTCTTCACCTTCTATTTTGGTGGCATTTAAGCTTTGCATCCCCTTAGGGATGACTTTGGAGCTTCGAGACTTACTCTGCGCTCCCTTAGGAACTTTTGTAGCTTCGTAACTTACTCTGCGCTCCCTTAGGAATGACTTTTGTAGCTTCGGAACTTACTCTGCTCGCTTAGGAATGGCTTTTATAACTTCAGAATCTTGTTAAGGGGATGCATCCCACTCGATGATATGAGTACGATATTATTACACCAAATTGGAATTTAATCCTTCATGAATTGTTTTTCATACAAGAAAAATAAAATGGCAGAAAAAACAAAGATGCACCAGGGGTAGTGTTGGGGACTTGTTCTCAAATGCTTTGCCTTGACAAAGATTGATTCCCGAATGATGCGGTTGCAATTACAGGAATCCGTGAACAGTAAAGGAATATTGTTCACTATTTATAGGCACGGGACACAGCTTGTGAGGAATTACAATTATGTCCCTCATAAGGAATTACAACAGCGACTCAAACATTTATGGACTAAAAGGTCATTCTACTCTTAAGTCGGTTTGTAATCCCGAAGCTTCATACAGAGGAACCTTCGGTCATCACATGTGGACAACTTCATCCGAAGCTGCTTCTCCCTACAAGACCTTCGGCGACGAAGCATAGTCCCAACAGTAGCCCCTTCACGGTGCTAGATCATTTTTCGTAACGAGCTTGGTCCGTGAAAAAAGTCTCTTAGGCTTCGGGAAGCCGAAGGTCCAAAAAAACACCTTCCCTGAGCTCGTTGTCGAGAAACAATTTAGTTTCCGAGCGCGTAGCGGTCCCACCTTGCAGCGGGTGCAAGCAGCTGTTCGCCTGGTGTAAAAATCCTGGCGATTCACCTTCTTACCTGCATCACTATATAAACAGACGGATAGGTGTGAAGTTACCACAACATTCATTGCTATTTGCACTGTTTTGCTGCCAAAATTTTTAACCATAGCCGAAGCTTGACTCTCGGAATCAAACGAAGCTCCAGTTTGAAGCCTACTTCGTCAGAAGAAAAAGCTTCGGAAGAAAAAAGTACTTAGTTCCCCAAAAAATTCAGAATTAAATGGCCAGAGTGCGTTCTACCGCTAGGGTTGAGCGTGAGGGAAGCGAAGCTGAAGGATCGGAGACTGTTCCCATCTCCGAAGCGATGCAACGATCTGGACTGGTAACCTCGGAAGGAATCCGTACCGCTGAGACAGAGCAGACTGTCCCCATCTCCGAAGTTGCTGCCGACGCGGAAGAAGGAAATATTGAGGAAACTGATTCCGAAGATGATTATCATATTGCCATGCCAAGTAAGCCCAGCCACTTGGACTTCGGAAAGTCAACTGTCTCTAAGGCTGATCTCTCCAAGATGGTGAAGTCGGGTTATTTCAGTGAGAGTGAGAAGAAGCTACTTCGCTTCGGGGGGGAAGAAACTACCCCGAAGCCAGAGAAGGATGAAATAGTAATTTTCAAGAGCTTTCTAAAGGCTGGGTTGAGATTCCCCCTCCATAGGATTATTGCAGATGTATTGAAGAAGTTTGGAATCTACTTTCATCAGCTGACTCCTAATGCTATCGTTAGGCTTAGTGTTTATATCTGGGCCCTCCGAAGCCAGGCGGTGGAGCCGTTTGCCAACAGCTTTTGTCGAGTTCATGAGCTGCATTACCAGACGAAGGCTAGAAAAGATGGATTGCATGATAACTTTGGTTGCTATAATTTTGCCTATCGGAAAACCACAAAGTTTCCGGTAATCAGCTACCGAAGCAAATGGCCGGCAGGCTGGAAGTCAGAATGGTTTTATGTGCAAGTTGACGAAGACAAAGAGAAGCTGGTACAAAGCCCTCTTGAATTGATCTTCAGAGAAACAAGACCGCGATGCCAAATGTCATTAGAAGGTCCCACTTGGGCTGCACTGGCTGAGTTTAAAATTATTTCAGAACATATCAACACTAGGGACCTGGTTCAAGAGTTGTTGGCCTTCAGGGTTTTTCCTACTTTAAAAGAATGGGAAATGCCGAAGCTAGAGGGGGAGAAGAAAGAAGGGGAACTTGTGCGGTTACCTTACTATTACAAGTTTAAGAAATACTTTAAAAAACCTTGCCAAGAGTGGTTGGACACAATTGAAATAATGTGCAATGAAATACTCGGTAATTACTCCAAAAAAGAAGATCAGTTGATGACTGCGGCCTTCGGTACCCGTCCGTAGCGAAGACTGAATCGAGTGCTGGACGCCTTGGGTTTTGAATACCCTCACTACGAACAACTGAATAAAATTGTCGAAGGCCGGAAAAGGAAAAGGGTAGCCGAAGCTTTAAATGAAGATGAGAAAGAACCACCAAAAGAGAAGAATATTGTGAAGAAGAGAAAAGTATCATCTCCGAAGCGAAAAGTATCTGACGAAGAAGAGACTCCCGCATCACGCTCTACCACTGACGTGGAAGAAATTTTGAAGGTAATGACTGAATCCCTGCCTGTGAAGCTAAGTCCATTAGGGCCTCAACTGACGAAATTTTTTCAGAAGGAAAAGGAGCCCGAAAAAACAAAGAAAACAAAGAGACAAAGAATCATCACAGTGACCGAAGTCATTGACAAGACACCACCGAGAGCTTCAGCTCGGAAGACACCAGCGGCTGAGGAAATATCAAATGTTGAAGTCGCACCTTCGGAAATCGCGGCTACCGAAGCTACCTCAGCCGAAGATTTGAACTTGGAAACCACAATCGAACATATCGACAAAATACTGCTAGACATGGCCACAGAAGAAGCTACTACTGCCGCCGAAGAGACCATGGCCGCAGTGTCTGGGAAAGGAAAGGAAATAGCTGACGATACTTCGGAGGACGAAACCTTCATGTTTCAAAATTTAGTTGGACAAGAATTGTCAAAAACCGAAATAGAAGAGCTTAAAGAATATGCCAAATCTTGTGGATATGAACCAGGAGCACTCCTCTTCGGGGGTATTGACGATGAAAAATTAGGTTGTATCCGGGATCAAACTGGAGCTAAGATTATCGGTACTCTATCAAAGAGTATCGGTTTTCTGAAGCTGGAAACGGATATTAGCCACTACCGACGACAACATATCGTTGGTAGTTTATTTTATTCCAATTTCAAGGTGAACTACTTTTCCTTTGACTTTTATTGTTTTTAATAATGAAGACATTTCTAACGAAGGTTGTTTATGTGCAGAGTATGCTGTTGAGTAAGGCTTTGAAAATGCAGCAGGATCTGGAAGACAAAAAACACGAGGTTATAATTGGAAATTTAGAGAGCAAAATAAAAGAGCAATCAGCTACTATTGAAAAGAAAAACTTCGAGCTTCAGGCAGCTGAAGGCTTACTAGCAGAAACCGAAGCTAAAATAGCAGAATTGAATACGAAGCTTCTCTGCCAATCTGAACAGTTTGAACAAGAAAAGCAAGAACTTAATGCGAAACTTGAAGCCGAAGTCCAACAAAATTCAAATTTGAAAAAATTATTGGCAAGCCTTCAAGACAAATGTTTGGAGTTTAGCAATAAATGTATTCAACGACTGAGAAAGATCTTCCACTCAGTTGGGGCTAGCAGCGAGAAATTCACTCCGTCAACTGAAGATTTACAAAAGACCTTCGAACATATTGAGGGTGAAATTAATGAGCTTGACGAAGTTATAGCCGGGCACGGTGACTTCTGTGCCTGGGTAGCTTCTCGGGGCACTGCTGCAGCTTTTCTGAAAGCTGGCTGCGACCATGGAAAAATTGTTAATAGGCCCAATTTCACTCTATCACCATCAATTTTAGATGACATTCCTGACCTCGCCCGAAGCATTTCTAATAGATTTGTAAAGATGATATGGACAAAAGGCGGGCGAGAAAAGGCTGGAGACGAAGCTCGGAGTCATCTTGAACCAGTAAGAAATCGTACCTTGTGTTTACCTTTTCCTTCAAACTTGGTTTTGACTCACAACAACTTAATTCATGTAGGGTGACGAAGCCGAGACCGATGCTTAAAGAGTATGACGCCGAAGCTGAGGCCCCATGAAGATCAGTAGGAGTAGCCTGCAGAAAAACTCAAGAAACTTTTGAAATAACTTTTGTAAATATGGCTAAACTGTTCTTAATGAATTTTGTTCATACCTTGTAATATGCTCTTACCCTTCCATTAATGTATGAGGTGCTTTGATGTGGACGAAATTATCTTTTTGAGCCCAAGGCGAAAAAAACACCTTCCCTTCTTTTCGTACACAGCGAAGCATAAAGCAGCCTTTCCTTTCTGCCGAAGCTCTTCTTTTCGTATACGACGAAGTACAAAAGATAGTTTTTTCCTTTTTGCCGAAGCAACCACTTATGCTATGATGATGGTTATCCTACATATGCCTGGATGAATGTTTATGAATGCAAATGTTATGATGTAATGTGGTGTGCAAATGAATGTCCAAACACATATCCGAAGCCGCAATCACAACCGTTATTTCCTTAGAAACAATCACATATCAGCGTTGACTTTGCGCTGTAAGCCTCCCTTAGGAGCTTCTTCGCCTTTTACTTTCGGCGGTATCAGCGTTGACTTTTCGCTGTAAGCCTCCCTTAGGAGCTTCTTCGCCTTTTACTTTCGGCGGTATCAGCGTTGACTTTTCGCTGTAAGCTCTGCATTCCCTTTGGAACGACTTTTGAGCAAAAAACTTACACTGCGCCCCCTTTGGAGCGACTTCTTTAGTAGTTTCGTCGTGCTCCGCATCCCCTTAGGGACGGCTTTCGAGCTTCTTCCCTGTTTCTTTTTTTTTCTTTTCGGCACTCGATGGTGCGTTCTCAGTTTTTACATTTACATCTCTGGGGGATTTTGCTCTTATAGAACTGAAATAAAAAAGAAATTACATGTGATGGCCCCATTAAAAACCTTTCTCCCCCTTCAGAAAGGAAAAGGGTGCCATAAAAGAAAAATAAAATATATATAAAAAATTACATCAAGTTATACATAATATCGCCGAAGCTCATCCGCATTCCAAGATCTAGGAATGTCGGTTCCGTCCATATCCTTCAATCTGTATGAACTGGGTCTTGACGAAGATACTACCAAAAAAGGTCCCTCCCATTTCAACTGCAACTTGCCCACTGTATCTGGGTTAGCCACTCTCCGAAGCACCAAATGTCCTGACTCAATATTCTTTAGCCGAACCTTTCTATCACGCCATTTGATTGTTTCGGCTTGATATTTATTGATGTTCTCCACAGCTTGAAGCCTGATCCCTTCTATAGCATCTTTTTCCACAGAGTGATCAGCTTCAGAATCTGATTCTGTCGAAGCTACTACTCTTATTGATCCAGTTTTAGCTTCCTCCGGGGTTATTGCTTCGTCACCAAATAATAATTTGAATGGAGTAAAGCCTGTTGACCTTGATGTTGTTGTATTGTGGCTCCACACCACTTTGATTAATTGATCTGGCCACTTTCCCCTGGGTTGATTGAAGATTAACTTCATTATTCCTGTCATTATGATGCCATTGGCTCTTTCAACAAGTCCATTTGACTCCGGATGTCTAACTGATGCAAAATGGATCTTCATGCCAATTTGATCACAAAATTGTCTGAAATCTTCGGAGTCGAACTGCGTGCCATTATCTACAGTGATGGCCTTTGGTACTCCGAAACGACAAACAATATTCTGCCAGAAAAACTTTTGAATGGTGGCCGAAGTTATTGTGGCTAAAGGCTTTGCCTCAATCCATTTAGAAAAATATTCCACGGCCACTACAACATATCTTAAGTTTCCTTGGGCCGGTGGTAACGGACCTAGCAAGTCAAGGCCCCACCTTTGCAATGGCCAGATGGGTTGTATCAGCTGAGTTAGAGACGAAGGTTGTTTTTGATCTCTTGCACATTTCTGGCAACCTTCGCACTTTTGAACTAATTCCGCTGCATCCGAAGCTGCCTTCGGCCAATAAAACCCTTGACGAAAAACTTTTCCAAGTAATGGCCTAGATCCAATATGAGACCCACAGAGCCCTGCATGTATTTCTTTCATCAATTCTATGCCTTCGGCTCTGGACAAACACTTGAGTAATGGAGCACAAACTCCATGCTTGTACAACTCCCCTTTTATCATGACATATGGACGAGCTCTTGCCTCTATCCTCCTGTTATAAGTTTCGTCATCTGAAAGGAAGTTACCCTGAAGGTAAGAGATGATCTCAGTTCTCCAGTCTTCACTATAAACAGGAGATATATTGAGGACTGCTCTTTCAAGAAGCTCCACTGAAGGTGCTTTTATTGTTTCGAAGAACACATCCGAAGGTAAGGGCAGCCCCAGTGCCGCTGACTTAGCTAGCAAATCAGCATGCTCATTTTTTCCTCGAGGAATATTTTTGACAGAAAATCCTTCGAAGGAGGCTTCAATCCTTCGGACCGTGTCTAGATATTTTTCGAGCTTCGGATCTTTAGCCTTACAACTCTTGTCGATATGACCCGAAACAACCTGGGAATCAGTTTTAAGAATGGCCCTTCTGATTCCCATTGCTTTTAACTTCCGAAGACCCAAAAGCAAGGCTTCGTACTCAGTAATATTGTTTGTGCAACTGAAATCGAGTCTTGCCGCATAACAAGTTTTAACTTTGGATGGTGAGACCAACACAGCAGCTGCTCCTGCTCCGAAGGTTCCCCAAGACCCATCGCAAAACACTGTCCATACTTCGGCATCTTTATTTGTTTCTTCATCCTGAGCCCCTGGCGTCCAGTCGGCAATGAAATCCGCCAACGCTTGAGACTGGATCGAAGATCTATGCACATAATCAATGCAAAATTCATTGAGCTCTGCAGCCCATTTTCCAATCCGTCCAGTAGCTTCTCTATTTCTCATAATATCCTTCAACGGTTGCGAAGAAGGAACAACAATATTGTATGCTTGAAAGTAATGCCTAAGCTTCCTGGATGCCATCAAAACAGCATATAACACCTTCTCCAATTCTATATAGTTTTTCTTTGATACACTAAGAACTTCAGATACAAAATATACTGGGGCCTGCTTCTTGACTTGGCCTTCAAGCTTCTCCTGGACAAGTGCTGCACTTACCGCTGAGTGCGAAGCTGCCACATATAATAACAAAGGAGCCCCTGGTGTTGGTGGAGTTAATGTTGTTAGATCTATCAAATATTGCTTCAGTTCCTCGAAGGCTTTTTGTTGGCTTGGCCCCCATTGAAAGACTTCGGCTGATTTCAGCACTTCGAAGAATGGTAAATTTCTCTCTGCTGATCTGGATATGAATCTATTGAGAGATGCCAGCCTCTGTTGGGGACTTGTTCTCAAATGCTTCGGATTAAGAACAAGGCAACATAAAAAATGTTAAATGATAAAGTCCTTCGTCCTTTGGCACATTATTTCCCTTCTGGATATAATGTATTCCGGACGAAGGTCACTAACAACATATCTTCGTAAGCACAATAAACGATGATGAAGAATTTATATGCAACATAAGAAGTAATATAAACATTTAAATATTATCGCAACGCCATTTCTATTTTATTATCATAGAAAAATAGAAATGATTTCAGATTACAAGTGTACCTTCAGATTGTAAGAAGACAAGAGTATAAGGATGACGCAAAAAACAAATGCCAAGTCAGCGTGAACAGTACGGGAGTACTGTTCATCTATTTATAGGCGCGGGACGCAGCCCATGTAAAATTACATTCATGTCCATTACATTTGCTAATGACTTATGGGAATCTATTAAGGCCTAAGTAGTCTTTTCATCTTTAAGTTGGTTCCCTTTTCTGCTACCGTGACGAAGCTTTCTGCGCATAGCTTCGGCCACGCACCATCCTTCGTACAGCTTGGTAATCAGCCCATCCTTCATCTCAATCCCCCTTCGTCTGGCTTAGGCTTCGTCCTGACCGTACACCATGTTCATAATCTGAGTCCGAAGATACCTGTTCATATAATTCACTTGGAAAACATTTGTCAAATTATGTTTTTGAGGACCTTCGAAGGACGAAGGCCCCCAACAGTAGCCCCTCGCAATATTAATTTGTTAGTGATAAATTCAGATTGCGATATGGACGAAGGCCTTAAGCCGAAGTTCCGAAAAAACACCTTCCCTTTGCTAGAATAGCAAAAGCCACTGACACGCGGGACCACACAGTTTCCGTCATATCGAGTGTATAAATAGGAGCCCGCCACATTTGATTTGGCACGCTCTCTTTGCCATCTGTTTTGCCTGCTCATAAAGCTTTCTGCCCAAAAAATATTTGTTTTCTTTCCTAGTTTTAAGCTTCGGAAGCGAGAAGTAAGGTTTCCGAAGGGATGTCTGAGGAGAAGAAGGCTGTTGTCGAAATGAAGCTAAGTCTCTCTGAAGAGAAGAACCTGGGCTTTCTTGAAGCAATGTCGAAGACCAATACAGAAAAGATCACCAAAGAGATTTTAGAAGGTTTGTCTGAAGATACTGATGACAGCGACAGTTATGATGTAGAAAGCGGCGGGGGAGAGTCCGAAGATCGACCATGGCGGCCAAGTCACTCGGTTTTTGGGAAAACCACTATTAAGCAGAGTCACATTGACAATATGAGGGGGAGATATTTTCGAGATGTATCTATTGTGAGGGCTGATGCTGGAGAAAAAACCTCTCCTACCCCCGAAGAAAATGAGGTTGTGATCTTCCGAAGCTTTCTCAAGGCTGGGCTTCGGTTCCCCCTAAGCAGCTTTGTTGTCGAAGTCCTGAAGACATTTCAAATCTACCTCCACCAAATTACTCCCGAAGCTATCATAAGAATGGGAATCTTTGTCTGGGCTGTGAAAAGCCAAGGTTTAGAACCAAATGCTAAAAGCTTTTGCAAAATTCATGAGTTGGTATATGAGACGAAGCCCTGGGGGAAAGAACAATATCAAAATAACTTTGGTTGTTACAGCTTCGGTGCCCGCTCCGGGTCAAGCTGCCCCGTGCCAACCTTTCGGAAGAGGTGGCCCGGTGCCTGGATGACAGAATGGTTCTATGTAAAGAATGACTTGACAGTGCAGGAAGATGTTAAGAGTATCATTATGCGCCCTATCTGGCAATGCTTCAGACTCCGAAGGCCGAAGGTTGAAATGGATGAAGCGGCCGAAGAATGCCAAAGAGCCTTCGGTGTAATCTGCTCTTTTATTGGGACAAGGGATTTGGTCCAAGAGCATATTGCCTTCAGAGTTTGGCCACTTGCAGGAAAGTGGGAAATGCCGAAGGAGACCATCAAAGAGTCTGACGAAGGTGGACTGGTCAGACTAAAATACACATTCAAATACGGAGATAAGTTTGTTGAACCGGACGACGACTGGTTAAAAAGCATTGAAACTTTAAGTGACGAACTGCTTGGGGTATACTCGAAGGCCGAGAATACTGCATTATCAGCAGCCTTCGGAGGCCGAAAGAAGAAGAGGCTCAACCGGGTATTTGATGCAATCAGGTTTGTCTACCCCGACTACCATTATCCGGTGCCAGGTCGCAAAAGAAAAAATACTTCTCCTGCAAAAGAAGTTGCCGCAGGTGCTTCTAGTGAGCCAGCGCCACAAAGAAAAAAGATGAAGGTGCTCACCCACCGGGCGCGTTTTATTGAACCAGCCACAGTGCCTGAGTTTATCGGTGAAGTCTCTTTGGCCACTGAAAGTACAGAGCCAGCTCCAGTGCCGAAGATCGAAGAAAAAACTGAAGCACCTTCAGCAGAGAAGGTAGAAAAACCGAGAATTGAAGGACCAAAAATATTGGAAATTTTAAGTCCTTCAGCAAGTGTTGAGACAATAAAAAATCAAAAGGGCTCATCGGTGACCCCGAAAAGAAAAAGAATGGTGAACGTGCTAGATGTTTTGGAGACAATTAAGTCTTCAAGCATAACTCCGAAGAAGACTGTTGAAACTTCGAAAACGGAAACTGAAATCTCTGCTGCTGAAACTCCAAGGCAACAATCTAAAACTGAAGCTGGACCTTCAGAGCCCACGAAGGTAAAACCGTTGGAAACCGAGGAAGAAAGAGTGATGGAACCAATTTTAATTGAAGAGATCAGTACTGCTGCCCCCGAAGCATCCCCCAAAGTCCTTGATTATATTGTTCGACATGCTTCGGGGAAGAAGTTAACAGAAGAAGAAATTTTTGAAGCTAATCACTATGCAAAAGAATTGAAATATCCGAATGGGGCACTAGTGTTCAATGGTACAAATGAAGAAGATTTCCTATACTGCCTCCCGGATAACAAAGAACTACTTGTCTGCCGGGAAATGGCCCGAAGCATGGGGTTTCCGAAGCTGGAGGCTGGCCTCTGTGCGATGACAAAGGACGATCTTGCGGACAGTCTTGCGTATAATAGCCTGAAGGTACGAGATCTGCGCATTTGGAAACTTTATGATTTGAAATCTATTGTTTTATTCTTATAGTAACTTTTTACATATAGGGCTTAATACTAAGCAACGCGCTGAGAGCGCAAAAGAATGCCGAAGACGAGAGCTATGAAATTGCCTTCAACAACCTTCGAACAGAGGTTATCAAACTAAGGAACGAAGCCCTAGAAAAGGACAAAATTCTAGTTACATTGGTAGATAAAATAAAGGAGAACGAAGCTGCGTCTAAAGCACAAGTTGCAGCTCAAAAGCACGAGATTGACGATCTTCGGAAGCAATTGGCCCGGGCGAGAGAAGAACGCATACTTGAAGAAACGAGGCGGGAATGTAGCGACCAATGGGCCAATCATTTGGAAGGAACCGTTGAAGAGCTTCGGTCTTCTAAGAAAAGGTGCTACGAAAAATCCATGGAATGTGTAAAGAAGATAAAAACTAGCTTCGCCAGCGTTGGCGCATTTTCGAGTGAAGAAGATTTTGTGAGAGGTAACCCAAAAGGGCCGATCGAATGGATTAGCCACGAAGCTGAAGCCTTCGAAGAAATTCTAAACAGTCGTGGGGACATTTGCGCCTTCTCGGGTGCCAGGGGGATTGCTGCTATACTGGAGAAAAAAGGCTGCGATCATGTTAAAGTTCTTGCACAATCCGAAGCCAGCTTATCCCCTGAAGATGTTAAAGACCCCTCGGCCGAAGCTAGCCAGGCTGGTGGAAAATTTTTCACCGACGTCTGGGACAATGGTGGCCGAGAAGTGGCCCGAGAAATTATTCAGAAAAGTGAGAAGGGCATTCACGACGCTAGAGAAGTAGCTAAGGCCGCTGACAAAAACTCAGAGCCCGAAGGGCAACTAGGTATTAGCTAATGGTTTTTATTGTGTTGTAATTTTTGATTTTAAGCTTCGCTCGCAATTTGTAATAGCAATGTGGCCGTATCCTGTCCTCCTTCAGATCCTACCAAAGCGTCTCCGGGCCCTCACCCGAAAGGAGACGAAGAAATTAAAAGGATGGCTGAAGCTATCATGGATGAAGTTGTTAACCGACTCCTGAACGAAGCTGCAGAAGTTGTTTTGAGAGAAGATTAAGCACTATTGTAAAAACTTCTGAAATGAAATATGTGTAACATTTTGTAACCCTGTGATATTTGCTTTTAATGTTTCGATTCTTTATGATGCATGAAACTTTACATACGTACCGTTTTTGAGCCTTCGGCGAAAAAACACCTTCCCTTCTTTTCATGCTTCATGAAGATAGAAAAACTTTTGTGCATCACAACAATGCCCATAGTGCTCTGATGAAGAATATCCAAGCTTCGTGAAGACATTCTCCGAAGCTATATTCCGAAGATCAATATTGTATCCCGTTGTGACTTAGCACGATTTTCACTTTCTCAAAGCATCTTTCCGAAGGTTGATACTGTGTCCCCTTCTTTTGCCATATGCAACATGATGTATGATGCTTATGCTATGCAAAATGATGTGATGATGTTATGTTATGTAGATGACATTTGTTCGAAGATACACACATATCCCCGTAAAACACACAATATTTTTGTATCAGCGTTGACTTTTCGCTGTAAGCTCTGCATTCCCTTAGGAACGACTTTGGAGCTTCTTCGCCTTTTACTTAGGCGGTATCAGCGTTGACTTTTCGCTGTAAGCTCTGAATTCCCTTAGGAACGACTTTGGAGCTTCTTCGCCTTTTACTTAGGCGGTATCAGCGTTGACTTTTCGCTGTAAGCTCTGCATTCCCTTAGGAACGACTTTGGAGCTTCTTCGCCTTTTACTTAGGCGGTATCAGCGTTGACTTTTCGCTGTATGCTCTGCATTCCCTTTGGAACGACTTTGGAGCAGAAAACTTACGCTGCGTTCCCTTTGGAACGGCTTTTTGTGACTTCAGCAAACTTACTCTGCGCTCCTTAGAACGACTTTTTGTTGCTTCGAAGGATTTTTGATAATTCGAAGGTCCTCCTTGTTATCGCAAATCTTTAAGCTTCATCAACTTAAGCATGAGAAAAATACATTTTCCTTGTGGCAAACAACGAAATTATTACATGAAAACTGAAAAAATGTCCTTTATTACACAGAGAATAGAACTGAATGGAAAAGACTGCTATCAAGGTAGGATATTTGTCAATAGATGTGCTTCGACTCTGGCACAGTGCTATTGACTGTGCGAGCTTCGGATTGTTCTCTGAGATCCCTTTGGAGTGGAGCATATTGGCTCCCTTCTGGCTGTTGGCCTTGTTGCAGCGGTGGTGGAGGCGGAGGCTGTTGCCAGGAAGCTTGAGGTTGACTCGCCGAAGCAACAGAAACTGCAGGGTGGTTGCCTATGTATTCTGGGACGTAAGGCGGATGGTACGAAGCAGTATGCATGACCTGCTTTGGCTGAGCTTGTTGTGCTGCAGCTTCGGCGATCTCCTTTTGCTTCTGGATGGTAACATGGCACATCCTGGTGGTATGGCCCTTGTTTTCACCACAGAACAAGCAAAATATTCTCCTTGGTTGATCTCCAAATCTTCCGCCGAAGCCCCTGGCGCCTCTGCCTCTTGGAGCTGGTGGCCGGAAGAAGCTTTGCTGTTGCCCCGAAGCCTGTGAGGAGCACTGCGGCCTGTGCTGCTGACTCCCCTTATCATCATTTTGAGTAGAGTTGTGGATTGACCTGACATGCCTCGGATAGAATCTTCCTCCGAAGCCCCTGGTCATTTCAGAAAACCTGAAAGCCTCCTCCCTTCTTTGGCGAAAATCATTGTCGGCACGAATATACTCGTCCATCTTCTGGAGCAGCTTCTCCAAAGTTTGAGGAGGCTTCCTAGCAAAGTACTGAGCTGAAGGTCCAGGCCGAAGTCCCTTGATCATGGCCTCAATGACAATTTCGTTGGGCACCGTTGGCGCCTGCGCCCTCAAACGCAAGAACCTCCTGACATACGCCTGAAGGTATTCTTCGTGATCCTGGGTGCACTGGAACAGGGCCTGAGCAGTGACCGGCTTCGTCTGAAACCCTTGGAAGCTGGTTAACAACATGTCCTTCAGTTTTTGCCATGAAGTGATCGTTCCTGGTCGAAGGGAGGAATACCAGGTTTGAGCAACACTCCTGACAGCCATAACAAAAGACTTTGCCATGACTGCAGCATTGCCACCATACGAAGATACTGTTGCTTCGTAGCTCATCAAAAACTGCTTCGGGTCTGAATGGCCATCGAATATGGGAAGCTGGGGCGGCTTGTAGGACGGAGGCCAAGGTGTAGCCTGCAGCTCAGCGGACAGAGGAGAAGCATCATCAAAAACAAAATTTCCATGATGGAAATTGTCATACCAGTCATCTTCGTTGAAGAAACCTTCCTGATGAAGGTCTTTTTGTTGAGGCCTTCGGTTCTGCTCATCGTGAGTAAGATGGCGAACTTCTTCAGAAGCTTCGTCTATCTGCCTTTGCAGTTCAGCTAGCCTGGCCATCTTTTCCTTCTTCCTCTGCACCTGTTGATGAAGCATCTCCATATCTCTGATCTCTTGGTCTAGCTCATCCTCTTGAGGCGTTGGGCTGACAACCTTCCTCTTCTGGTTTCGGGCCTCCCGAAGAGAGAGAGTCTCCTGATTGGGGTCCAGCGGTTGCAGAGCTGCAGCCCCAGTTGCTGAAGCTTTCTTCGGCGCCATAGCGAAGGTTTATGGCTTCCGAAGGTGTTCAAAAACTCAAAGAGTGGAAGTGAGTTCACCAGAGGTGGGCGCCAATGTTGGGGACTTGTTCTCAAATGCTTCGGATTAAGAACAAGGCAACATAAAAAATGTTAAATGATAAAGTCCTTCGTCCTTTGGCACATTATTTCCCTTCTAGATATAATGTATTCTGGACGAAGGTCACTAACAACATATCTTCGTAAGCACAATAAACGATGATGAAGAATTTATATGCAACATAAGAAGTAATATAAACATTTAAATATTATCGCAACGCCATTTCTATTTTATTATCATAGAAAAATAGAAATGATTTCAGATTACAAGTGTACCTTCGGATTGTAAGAAGACAAGAGTATAAGGATGACGCAAAAACAAATGCCAAGTCAGCGTGAACAGTACGGGAGTACTGTTCATCTATTTATAGGCGCGGGACGCAGCCCATGTAAAATTACATTCATGTCCATTACATTTGCTAATGACTTATGGGAATCTATTAAGGCCTAAGTAGTCTTTTCATCTTTAAGTCGGTTCCCTTTTCTGCTATCGTGACGAAGCTTTCTGCGCATAGCTTCGGCCACGCACCATCCTTCGTACAGCTTGGTAATCAGCCCATCCTTCATCTCAATCCCCCTTCGTCTGGCTTAGGCTTCGTCCTGACCGTACACCATGTTCATAATCTGAGTCCGAAGATACCTGTTCATATAATTCACTTGGAAAACATTTGTCAAATTATGTTTTTGAGGACCTTCGAAGGACGAAGGCCCCCAACAGCCTCCCCATCAATCTTTGGGCCCCCTTTTTTGTATTTGGTGGCTCCATTCGATGTATAGCTTCAATTTTACTTGGATTAGCTTCAATTCCCTTTGTTGAAACCAAGCATCCAAGAAATTTCCCCTTCTTTACTCCGAAGACACATTTTTCTGGATTCAGCTTTAGACCAGCTTGTCTAAAACTGGCGAAGGTCTCCTGCAAATCAGCAATGTGATTTTCTTGTTTCGTGCTTTTTACAATGATATCATCAACATAAGTTAGCACATTTCTGCCTATCTGAGACTAAAGAACCTTCGAAGTCATTATGCTGAAACTTCCTCCAGTGTTCTTGAGCCCCTCAGGCATCCGAAGGTAACAATATGTTCCACTAGGGGTTATGAAACTGGTCTTCGGCTCATCCTCCTTCTTCATCCAAATTTGATGATAGCCTGAATAACAATCTAAAAGACTCATAAGCTCTGACGAAGCTGCTGCATCAACTAAGGAGTCTATTCTTGGCAATGGGAATTCGTCCTTCGGACAGGCCTTGTTGAGATCCGTAAAATCGATACACATTCGCCATTTGCCATTGGCCTTTTTTACCATAACAGTGTTAGCTAGCCACTCTGGGTACTTTACTTCTCTGATAACTCCTGCACTGAGGAGTCTTTTGACTTCATTCCGAGCTCCTTCGGCCTTGTCATCAGACATTTTCCGAAGCCTCTTCTTTCTGGGTCTGAAGGATGGTCAACATTGAGCGAGTGTTCAATAACATCCCTGTTAACTCCACAAAGATCATTAGCTGACCATGCAAAAACATCTTTGTTGTTGAACAAAAACCTTATCAAGGTTTTCTCCTGTTCTTCAGATAATTGGGAGCCCAACAGCACCTTCTGCTCTGCTATGTCCTCACATAAGAGCATGGGCTTCGGCTGATCTGCCGAAGCTGCTTTCTCCCTTCTGAATTTGTACTGTTCACAAGCTTCAGCTCCATCTATATTATGGATTGCTTTTGAGTCAGTCCAGTTTCCTTCGGCCCTTCTGGCAGCTTCCTGACTTCCATGAATAGCAATGGGTCCTTGATCCGAACGTATCTTCATGCAAAGATAAGCAGGATGAAGAATTGCTTCGAAAGCATTGAGGGTGCCACGACCAATAATTGCATTCTAAGGGTATTCCATGTCAACAATGTCAAACACAACTTGCTCAGTTCTGGTGTTGTTGATGAATCCGAAGGTCACTGGCATGGTGATCTTGCCCAGTGCTACAATCTGTCTTCCTCCGAAGCCACAGAGAGGGTGTGTAGCATCATGGATCTTATCTTCTGGCTCTTGCATTTGTCTGAAGGCCTTAGCAAATATAATATCAGCTGCACTGCCAGTATCAACCAAAACATTGTGGACCAGAAACCCTTTGATAACACAAGAAATAACCATAGCATCGTTGTGAGGAAAATCCTTGAGTTGAAGATCCTCTTGGGAGAAGGTGATTGGAATGTGGGACCATCTTGACTTGATGAAGGGTCCCTGCACTCCAACATGTTGTACCCTTCTCTGCGCCTCTTTCTTCTGCTTTTTGTTGGCTGACTCTGAGCATGAACCACCTGTTATCGGGAGCACCAGCTTCGAGGCCAAAGCGGCTCCAGCTTGATCGCTAATCGAAGCCATCAGCTCAAAAAGTGGAAGTGAGTTGACCGAAGGTGGGCGCCAATGTTGGGGACTTGTTCTCAAATGCTTTGCCTTGACAAAGATTGATTCCCGAATGATGTGGTTGCAATTACAGGAATCCGTGAACAGTAAAGGAATACTGTTCACTATTTATAGGCACGGGACACAGCTTGTGAGGAATTACAATTATGTCCCTCATAAGGAATTACAACAGCGACTCAAACATTTATGGACTAAAAGGTCATTCTACTCTTAAGTCGGTTTGTAATCCCGAAGCTTCATACAGAGGAACCTTCGGTCATCACATGCGGACAACTTCATCCGAAGCTGCTTCTCCCTACAAGACCTTCGGCGACGAAGCATAGTCCCAACAGGTAGGATATTCTTTAGTAGATGTGCTTAGATTCGGGCATAGTGCTATTGACTGTGCGAGCTTCGGACTCCTCCCAAAAATCGCGCTGTTGCTGAGCGTGTTGGTGCCCTTCTGGATGCTGACTTTGGGCCAGAGTAGGTGGTAGCGGTGGTGGTGGTGGGAGCTAGGCCCAGGAAGCTTGAGAATGGCTTGCCAAAGCGACAGAGGTTGTAGGCTGTTGATTACCTACGTACTCTGGGACGTAGGGAGAATAGCACGAAGCAGTATGTAGGACCTGCTTCGGCTGATTCTACCGTGCTTCAGCTTTGGCAATCTCTTTCTGCTTCTAAATCGTGACTTGACACGTTCTTGTGGTGTGGCCTTTGTCTTCGCCGCAGAACAAACAATGCAGTCTCCTAGGCCGATCCACGTATCTTCCTCTGAAGCTTCTGCCCCCTCTGCCTCTTGGAGCTGGTGGTATGAAGGAACTTTGTTGCGGCCCTGATGATTGGGAGCTATGTTGTTGCCTTTGGGGTTGGCTTCCCCTATCATCACTTGGGCTGGCATTATGCATTGACCTGACATGCCTGGGGTGTAATCTTCCTCCGAAGGCCCTGGCCATCTCATAGTATCTATAAGCTTCTTCCCTTCTTTCTCGGAAATCATTATCAGCTCTGATGTATTCATCCATTTTCTAGAGAAGCTTCTCCAAGGTTTGCGGCGGCTTCCTTGCAAAATATTGCGCCGTTAGTGCTAGTCTGAGCCCCTTGATCATGGCCTCAATGACAATCTCATTGGGCACCTTAGGCACCTGGGCTCTCAGTCGTAGGAACCTTCGGACATACGCCTGAAGGTACTCTTCCTGATCCTGTGTGCACTGGAATAGAGCTTGAGTGGTGACTGGCATCATTTGAAAGCCCTAAAAGCTAGTAACCAACATGTCTTTTAGCTTCTGCCAAGACGTAATTGTCCCTGGCCAAAGGGAAGAGTACCAAATTTGTGCTACACTTTTGACTGCCATGACGAAGGATTTCGCCATGACTGCAGTATTGCCTCCATATGAAGATATGGTTGCTTCATAGCTCATCAGGAACTGCTTTGGGTCTAAGTGCCCATCATACATAGGAAGCTGAGGTGGCTTGTATGATGGAGGCCACGGGGTAGCCTGCAATTCTGTTGCCAATGGAGAAGCATCATCGAAAGCAAAATTGTCATGATGAAAGTCACCATACCATTCATCATCATTGTATGGATTTTCTTGACGAAGCTCCTTATGCTGGGGCCTTCGGTCTTGATCGTCCTGGGTGAGGTGACGCATTTCCTCGGTGGCTTCATCAATCTTCCTCTGGAGGTCGGTGAGCCAAAGCATCTTCTCTCTCTTCTTTTGGACTTGTTGATGGATAGCTTCTAGATCCCTGATTTATTGGTCTAGCGCCTCCTCTTGAGGTGTTGGGCTAGTAGCCTTCCTCTTAGCTTCGTGTAGCATCTCCTGATTAGTGTCTAGTGGCTGCATGCAGCCCCTGGCACTGTTGTCTTCTTCGGTGGCATGACGAAGGTAGATACTTGCCGAAGGTGGTCGAATGAGTTCACCGGAGGTGGGCGCCAATGTTGGTCCTTGTTCTCGGATGCTATACATCAAGAACAAAGCAACACAATTGTTAACGATTAGAGACCTTCATCCTTTAAAGCATTATCTCCCCTGGGATATAGTGATCTTCAGACGAAGGTCATGAAGGGCATACCTTCATCATTTTAGTGGACAAAAATAAATAGAGACGTATGAAACACAAAAGAATATGAACAATCATTACAAATCATTAGATTATTTATATTCTTATTTTATAAACACGGATAGACATCAATAATATTTATATTACATTTATACCTTTGGCTTGTTAGAAGGTGGAAAAGCGAGAGTGATTATAATTCAGTGTGAACAGTACGGTGTTACTGTTCATCATTTATAGGCACGGGACGCAGCCCAGTCAAAATTACATTCATGTCCCTCACATTTTCTATTAACCATAAGGCAAGCTGCCGAGGACTAAGCAGTCTTCTCTCCTTTAGGTTGGTTCCATTTTTCACCATCGTCATCGTGCTAAGCAGAAGCTCCTTCATCCGCAGCTTTGGGGTTCGTTTGTCCTTTCTTCAGACCGCGCCTTCATATCACGCACACCTTCATCTCAGTTGGTCCTTGTTCTCGGATGCTATATGTTGGGACCATGCTTCGTCACTGAAGGTCTTGCAGGAAGAAACACCTTCGGCAAATCTGTTTATACGTGATACCGAAGCTACCGCTCATGAAGCTTCGACACTATAGCGAATCCAAAGATGAAGGATCGAACCGACTTAAAGATGGAATGACTTTTTAATCCATAAGAGTCTGAGTTATAATTGTGATCTTCTGTAAGGGGCATGATTGTAATTTCTTACACGCTGCGTCCTGTGCCTATAAATGGGTGAACAGTACTCCTTTACTGTTCACGGAATCCTGTAATTGCTAACGCAGTATTCTGGAATTATTGTTTTCTGCCAAGGCGAAGGTATAAATGTACCTAAATATTATGTTTTAATATTTGAGTTCATATTATAAAATAAATAAATAATGTTATTTATTCTTGGTATTCTGTAATGTTTTGTATTTCATTTCGCATTGTTTTATCTTTGGTCACGAAGATGCAATCTTCGTGATATATTATTCATAACCTTCGTCCGAAGCTCATTAAATCCTTGGGGAAATAATGCTTCAGCGGATGAAGGGATTTAATATATAACATTTTATGTTGCCTTGTTCTTGATTCATAGCATTTGAGAACAAGTCTCCAACATTGGCGCCCACCTCCGGTGAACTCACTTCCACTTTTTGACCTGATGGCTTCGTTCAAGAACCAAGCTCGAACAGCTTCAGCTCCGAAGCTGATTCTCCCGATAACAGGCGGTTCATGCTCAGAGCCGGCCAACAAGAAAACAAAAGAAGGAGGCACAAAGAAGAGTACAACATGTAGGGGTACAAGGACCCTTCATCAAGTCAAGATGGTCTCACATCCCAATTACCTTCTCTCAAGAGGATCTTCAGCTCAAGGATTACCCACGCAATGATGCTTGTGAGATCAAAAGATTTCTGGTCCACAATGTTTTGGTTGATACAGGCAGTGCAGCGGATATTATATTTGCTAAGACCTTCAGACAAATGCAAGAGCCCAAAGACAAGATTCATGATGCTACGCACCCTCTTTGTGGCTTCGGAGGAAGACAAATTGTAGCGCTTGGTAAGATTACCAAGCCAGTGACCTTCGGGTTCGTCAACAATACAAGGACTGAGCAAGTTGTGTTTGACATTGTCGACATGGAGTATCCCTACAATGCTATCATTGGTCGCGGGACACTCAATGCTTTCGAAGCAATTCTTCATCCAGCATATCTTTGCATGAAGATACCTTCGGATCAGGGACCTATTGCTATTCATGGGAGTCAGGAAGCTGCCAGAAAGGCCGAGGGGAATTGGACTGATTCAAAGGCAATCCACAATATAGATGAAGCCGAAGCTTGTGAGCAGTACAAGTATAGAAGGGAGAAGGCTACCTCGGCCGATCAGCCGAAACCCATGCTTTTATGCGAAGATATCGCAGAGCAGAAGGTGCTGCTGGGATCTCAATTGTCTGAGGAACAAGAGAAAACCCTGATAAGAGTCCTGTTCAACAACAAAGATGTCTTCGCATGGTCGGCTAACGATCTCTGTGGCGTCAACAGGGATGTCATTGAACACTCGCTCAATGTTGATCCATCCTTCAGACCCAGAAAGCAGAGGCTTCGGAAGATGTCTGATGACAAGGCCGAAGGTGCTCGAAATGAAGTAAAAAGACTCCTCAGCGCTGAAGTCATCAGAGAAGTAAAGTATCCAGAATGGCTGGCTAACACTGTTATGGTAAAAAAGGCCAATGGCAAATGGAGGATGTGTATTGATTTTACTGATCTCAACAAGGCTTGTCCGAAGGATGAGTTTCCATTGCCAAGGATAGATTCCCTAGTTGATGCAGGCAGCTTCATCAGAACTTATGAGTCTGTTGGATTGTTATTCAGGCTATCATCAAATTTGGATGAAGAAGGAGGATGAGCCAAAAACCAGCTTCATAACGCCTAGCGGAACATATTGTTACCTTCGGATGCCTGAGGGGCTCAAGAATGCTGGAGGAAGCTTCAGCAGAATGACAGCAAAGGTTCTTCATTCTCAGATAGGTAGAAATGTGCTAACTTATGTCGATGATATCATTGTAAAGAGCACGAAACAAGAAAATCACATTGCTGATCTGCAAGAGACTTTCGCTAATTTTAGACAGGCCGGTCTAAAACTGAATCCAGAAAAGTGTGTTTTCGGAGTAAAGAAGGGGAAATTCCTTGGTTGCCTAGTTTCAACAAAAGGGATTGAGGCTAATCCAAATAAAATCGAAGTTATTCTCCGAATGGAACCACCAAGCACAAAGAAGGGGCTCAGCGATTGACAGGAAGACTGGCATCCCTCAACAGATTCATATCTAGATCAATAGAGAGAAATTTACCATTCTTCGAAGTGCTGAAGTCAGCCGAAGTTTTTCAATGGGGACCAGTTCAGCAGAGAGCCTTCGAAGAGCTGAAGCAATATTTGATAGACCTAACGACGTTAACTCCACCAACGCCAGGGGCTCCTCTGTTGTTATATGTGGCAGCCTCGCACTCAGCGGTAAGTGCGGCACTTGTCCAAGATAAGCTTGAAGGGCAAGTCAAAAGGCAAGCCCCAATATACTTTGTATCCGAAGTTCTTTGTTTATCAAAGAAAAATTATACAGAATTGGAGAAGGTGCTATATGCTGTTTTGATGGCTTCCAGGAAGCTTCGGCACTATTTTCAAGCATACAATATAATTGTCCCTTCTTCACAACCATTGAAGGATATCATGAGAAATAGAGAAGCTACTGGAAGGGTTGGAAAATGGGCTGCAGAACTCAACGAGTTTTGCATTGATTATTGTGCATAGATCTTCGATTCAGTCTCAAGCGTTAGCAGACTTCATTGCTGACTGGACGCCAGGGGCTCAGGAAGAAGAAGCGAGTAAAGATGCCGAAGCTTGGACAGTATTCTGCGATGGTTCTTGGGGAACCTTCAGGGCAGGAGCAGCCGCTGTGTTGGTCGCACCATCCAAAGTTAAAACTTGCTACGCAGCAAGACTTGATTTCAGCTGCACAAATAACATTGCCGAGTACGAAGCTTTACTTTTGGGTCTTCAGAAGTTAAAGGCAATGGGAATTAGAAGGGCAGTTCTTAAAACTGATTCCTAGGTTATTTCTGGTCATATTGACAAGAGTTGTAAGGCAAGAGACCCGAAGCTGGAGAAATATTTAGACATGGTCCGAAGGATTGAAGCTTCCTTTGAAGGGTTTTCTGTCAAAAATATTCCTCGAGGAGAAAATGAACATGCTGATTTGCCAGCCAAGTCAGCAGCACAGGGGGCTGCCCTTACCTTCGGAAGTATTTTTCGAAACAATAAAAGCACCTTCGGTTGAACTCCTTGAAAGAGCAGTCCTCAATATATCTCCTGTTTATAGTGAAGACTAGAGAACTGAGATCATCTCTTACCTTCAGGGTAACTTCCTTTCAGATGATGAAGCTTATAACAAGAGAATAGAGGCAAGAGCTCGACCATATGTAATAATAGGAGGGGAGCTGTACAAGCATGGGGTCTGTTCTCCACTACTCAAATGTTTATCCAGAGCCGAAGGTATAGAATTGATGAAGGAAATACACGCAGGCCTGTGTGGATCTCACATTGGGTCTAGGCCTTTACTGGGAAAAGTTTTTTGTCAAGGATTTTATTGGCCAAAGGCAGCTTCGGATGCAGTGGAATTAGTCCAAAAGTGCGAAGGCTGTCAGAAATGTGCAAGAGATCAAAAACAACCTTCGTCTTTACCCAATTAATACAACCCACTTGGCCATTGCAAAGGTGGGGCCTTGATTTGTTAGGACCGCTACCACCAGCACAAGGAATTTAAGATATGTTGTAGTGGCAGTGGAATATTTTCTAAATGGATTGAGGCAAAGCCTTTAGCCACAATAACGTCGATTACTATTCAAAAGTTTTTCTGGCAAAATATTGTCTGTCGATTCGGAGTGCCGAAGGCCATCACTGTGGACAATGGAAACGCAGTTCCGAAGCTTTCAGAGAATTTTGTGAAC
>JAOPSE010001565.1:0-129929 GCA_029449295.1 Zea luxurians
TTTTGTCGAAATAGCCATGAACGATCATTTTCAATAACACTGAAGGCTAACACCTACGGATTTTTGACCAAGAAATGGTCTCCACCATAAATCCAAGAATGTGATCTATGGCAAGGAAACATATGTGTAGTGAGGTGTATGTGCCTCTGGTCGAAGATCAATGGCCACACAACCCCCATTTTTGTCGAAAAATAGCCATGAATGACCATTTACAATAATACCGAAGGCTAACACCTACGAATTTTTGACCAAGAAATGGTCTCCACCAGAAATCCAAGAATGTGATCTATGGCAAGGAAACATATGTGGGGTGAGGTGTACGAGCCTCTGGTCGATCATCAATGGCCACACAACCCCCATTTTTGTCGAAAATAGCCATGAACGACCATTTTCAATGACACTGAAGGCTAACACCTACGGATTTTTGACCAAGAAATGGTCTCCACCAGAAATCCAAGAATGTGATCTATGGCAAGGAAACATATGTGGGGTGAGGTGTACGAGCCTCTGGTCGATGATCAATGGCCACACAACCCCCATTTTGCCGAAAATAGCCATGAACGACCATTTTCAATAATACCGAAGGCTAACACGTACGAGTATTTAACCAAGAAATGGTCTCCACCAGAAATCCAAGAATGTGATCTATGGCAAGGAAACATATGTGGGGTGAGGTTTATGAGCCTCTAGTCGATGATAAATGGCCACACAACCCCCATTTTTTATGAAAATAGCCATGAGCGACCTTGAAAATAGCCATGAGCGACCATTTTCAATAATACTAGAGGCTAACACCTACGGATTTTAGGCCAGAAATGGTCTCCACCAGAAATCCAAGAATGTGATCTACGACAAGGAAACATATGTGGGGTAAGGTGTATGAGCCTCTGGTCGACGATCAATGGCCACACAACCCCCATTTTGCCGAAAATAGCCATGAACGACCATTTTCAATAATACCGAAGGCTAACACGTACGAGTTTTTGACCAAGAAATGGTCTCCACCAAAAATCCAAGAATGTGATCTATGGCAAGGAAACATATGTGGGTGAGATTTATGAGCCTCTAGTCGATGATCAATGGCCACACAACCCCCATTTTTGTCGAAAATAGCCATGAACGACCATTTTCAATAATATCGAAGGCTAACACCTACGGATTTTTGACCAAGAAATGGTCTCCACAAGAAATCCAAGAATGTGATCTACGACAAGGAAACATATGTGGGGTGAGGTGTATGAGCCTCTGGTCAACGATCAATGGCCACACAACCCCCATTTTTGTCGAAAATAGCCATGAATGACCATTTTCAAAAATACCAAAGGCTAACACGTACGGATTTTTGACCAAGAAATGGTCTCCACCAGAAATCCAAGAATGTGATCTATGGCAAGGAAACATATGTGGGGTGAGGTGTATGAGCCTCTGGTCGATGATCAATGGCCACACAACCCCCATTTTTGTCGAAAATAGCCATGAATGACCATTTACAATAATACCGAAGGCTAACACCTACGGATTTTTGACCAAGAAATGGTCTCCACCAGAAATCCAAGAATGTGATCTATGGCAAGGAAACATATGTGGGGTGAGGTGTATGAGCCTCTGGTCGATGATCAATGGCCACACAACCCCCATTTTTGTTGAAAATAGCCATGAACGACCATTTTCAATAATACCGAAGGCTAACACGTACGAGTTTTTGACCAAGAAATGGTCTCTACCAAAAATCCAAGAATGTGATCTATGGCAAGGAACATATGTGTAGTGAGGTGTACGAGCCTCTGGTCGATGATCAATGGCCACACAACCCCCATTTTTGTCGAAAATAGCCATGAATGACCATTTTCAATAATACCGAAGGCTAACACCTACGGATTTTTGACCAAGAAATGGTCTCCACCAGAAATCCAAGAATGTGATCTATGGCAAGGAAACATATGTGGGGTGAGGTGTACGAGCCTCTGGTCGATGATCAATGGCCACAGAACCCCTATTTTGGCCGAAAATAGCCATGAAACGACCATTTTCAATAATACCGAAGGCTAACACGTACGAGTTTTTGACCAAGAAATGGTCTCCACCAAAAATCCAAGAATGTGATCTATGGCAAGGAAACATATGTGTAGTGAGGTGTACGAGCCTTTGGTTGATGATCAATGGCCACACAACCCCCATTTTTGTCGAAAATAGCCATGAATGACCATTTTCAATAATACCGAAGGCTAACACCTACGGATTTTTGACCAAGAAATGGTCTCCACCAGAAATCCAAGAACGTGATCTATGGCAAGGAAACATATGTGGGGTGAGGTGTACGAGCCTCTGGTCGATGATCAATGGCCACACAACCCCCATTTTGCCGAAAATAGCCATGAACGACCATTTTCAATAATACCGAAGGCTAACACGTACGAGTTTTTAACCAAGAAATGGTCTCCACCAGAAATCCAAGAATGTGATCTATGGCAAGGAAACATATGTGGGGTGAGGTTTATGAGCCTCTAGTCGATGATAAATGGCCACACAACCCCCATTTTTTATGAAAATAGCCATGAGCGACCTTGAAAATAGCCATGAGCGACCATTTTCAATAATACAAGAGGCTAACACCTACGGATTTTAGACCAAGAAATGGTCTCCACCAGAAATCCAAGAATGTGATCTATGGCAAGGAAACATATGTGGGGTGAGGTGTATGACCGTCTGGTCGATGATCAATGGCCACACAACCCCCATTTTTGTCGAAAATAGCCATGAACGACCATTTTCAATAATACCGAAGGCTAACACCTACGGATTTTTGACCAAGAAATGGTCTCCACCAGAAATCCAAGAATGTGATCTATGGCAAGGAAACATATGTGGGGTGATGTGTATGAGCCTCTGGTCGACGATCAATGGCCACACAACCCTAATTTTTGTCGAAAATAGCCATGAACGACCATTTTCAATGACACTGAAGGCTAACACCTACGGATTTTTGACCAAGAAATGGTCTCCACCAGAAATCCAAGAATGTGATCTACGACAAGGAAACATATGTGGGGTGAGGTGTATGAGCCTCTGGTCGACGATCAATGGCCACACAACCCCCGTTTTGCCGAAAATAGCCATGAATGACCATTTTCAATAATATCGAAGGCTAACACCTACGGATTTTTGACCAAGAAATGGTCTCCACCAGAAATCCAAGAATGTGATCTACGACAAGGAAACATATGTGGGGTGAGGTGTATGAGCCTCTGGTCGACGATCAATGGCCACACAACCCCCATTTTGCCGAAAATAGCCATGAATGACCATTTTCAATAATACCGAAGGCTAACACGTACGAGTTTTTAACCAAGAAATGGTTTCCACCAGAAATCCAAGAATGTAATCTATGGCAAGGAAACATATGTGGGGTGAGGTTTATGAGCCTCTAGTCGATGATAAATGGCCCACACAACCCCCATTTTTTTATGAAAATAGCCATGAGCGACCTTGAAAATAGCCATGAGCGACCATTTTCAATAATACTAGAGGCTAACACCTACGGATTTTAGACCAAGAAATGGTCTCCACCAGAAATCCAAGAATTGTGATCTATGGCAAGGAAACATATGTGGGGTGAGGTGTATGAGCGTCTGGTCGATGATCAATGGCCACACAACCCCCATTTTTGTCGAAAATAGCCATGAACGACCATTTTCAATAATACCGAAGGCTAACACGTACGAGGTTTTTAACCAAGAAATGGTTTCCACCAGAAATCCAAGAATGTAATCTATGGCAAGGAAACATATGTGGGGTGAGGTGTATGAGCCTCTGGTCGATGATCAATGGCCACACAACCCCCATTTTTGTCGAAAATAGCCATGAGCGACCATTTTCAATAATACCGAAGGCTAACACCTACGGATTTTAGGCCAAGAAATGGTCTCCACCAGAAATCCAAGAATGTGATGTATGGCAAGGAAACATATGTGGGGTGAGGTGTATGAGCCTCTGGTCGATGATCAATGGCCACACAACCCCCATTTTTGTCGAAAATAGCCATGAACGACCATTTTCAATAATACCGAAGGCTAACACGTACGAGTTTTTGACCAAGAAATGGTCTCCACCAAAATATCCAAGAATGTGATCTATGGCAAGGAAACATATGTGGGGTGAGATTTATGAGCCTCTAGTCGATGATAAATGGCCACACAACACCCATTTTTTTATGAAAATAGCCATGAGCGACCATTTTCAATAATACTAGAGGCTAAGACCTACTGATTTTTGACCAAGAAATGGTCTCCACTAGAAATCCAAGAATGTGATCTATGGCAAGGAAACATATGTGGGGTGAGGTGTATGAGCCTCTGATCGATGATCAATGGCCACACAACCCCCATTTTGCCGAAAATAGCCATGAATGACCATTTTCAATAATACCGAAGGCTAACACGTACGAGTTTTTAACCAAGAAATGGTTTCCACCAGAAATCCAAGAATGTGATCTATGGCAAGGAAACATATGTGGGGTGAGGTGTACGAGCCTCTGGTCGATGATCAATGGCCACACAACCCCCATTTTTTATGAAAATAGCCATGAGCGACCATTTTCAATAATACTAGAGGCTAAGACCTACGGATTTTAGACCAAGAAATGGTCTCCACCAGAAATCCAAGAATGTGATCTATGGCAAGGAAACATATGTGGGGTGAGGTGTATGAGCGTCTGGTCGATGATCAATGGTTTGGCCATTGATTATCGACCAGAGGCTCATACACCTCACCCCACATATGTTTCCTTGCCATAGATCACATTCTTGGATTTCTGGTGGAGACCATTTCTTGGTCAAAAATCCGTAGGTGTTAGCCTTCGGTATTATTGTAAATGGTCATTCATGGCTATTTTCGACAAAAATGGGGGTTGTGTGGCCATTGATCATCGACCAGAGGCTCATACACCTCACCCCACATATGTTTCCTTGCCATAGATCACATTCTTGGATTTCTGGTGGAGACCATTTCTTGGTCAAAAATCCGTAGGTCTTAGCCTCTAATATTATTGAAAATGGTCGCTCATGGCTATTTTCAAGGTCGCTCATGGCTATTTTCATAAAAAATGGGGGTTGTGTGGCCATTTATCATCGACTAGAGGCTCATAAACCTCACCCCACATATGTTTCCTTGCCATAGATTACATTCTTGGATTTCTGGTGGAAACCATTTCTTGGTTAAAAACTCGTACGTGTTAGCCTTCGGTATTATTGAAAATGGTCATTCATGGCTATTTTCGGCAAAATGGGGGTTGTGTGGCCATTGATCGTCGACCAGAGGCTCATACACCTCACCCCACATATGTTTCCTTGTCGTATATCACATTCTTGGATTTCTGGTGGAGACCATTTCTTGGTCAAAAATCCGTAGGTGTTAGCCTTCGATATTATTGAAAATGGTCGTTAATGGCTATTTTCGACAAAAATGGGGGTTGTGTGGCCATTGATCATCGACCAGAGGCTCATACACCTCACCCCACATATGTTTCCTTGCCATAGATCACATTCTTGGATTTCTGGTGGAGACCATTTCTTGGTCAAAAATCCGTAGGTGTTATACTTCGGTATTATTGTAAATGGTCATTCATGGCTATTTTCGACAAAAATGGGGGTTGTGTGGCCATTGATCATCGACCAGAGGCTCATACACCTCACCCCACATATGTTTCCTTGCCATAGATCACATTCTTGGATTTCTGGTGGAGACCATTTCTTGGTCAAAAATCCGTAGGTCTTAGCCTCTAATATTATTGAAAATGGTCGCTCATGGCTATTTCCATAAAAAATGGGGGTTGTGTGGCCATTTATCATCGACTAGAGGCTCATAAATCTCACCCCACATATGTTTCCTTGCCATAGATCACATTCTTGGATTTTTGGTGGAGACCATTTCTTGGTCAAAAACTCGTACGTGTTAGCCTTCGGTATTATTGAAAATGGTCGTTCATGGCTATTTTCGGCAAAATGGGGGTTCTGTGGCCATTGATCATCGACCAGAGGCTCGTACACCTCACCCCACATATGTTTCGTTGCCATAGATCACATTCTTGGATTTCTGGTGGAGACCATTTCTTGGGCAAAAATCCGAATGTGTTAGCCTTTGGTATTTTTGAAAATGGTCATTCATGGCTATTTTCGACAAAAATGGGGGTTATGTGGCCATTGATCTTCAACCAGAGGCTCATACACCTCACTACACATATGTTTCCTTGCCATAGATCACATTCTTGGATTTATGGTGGAGACCATTTCTTGGTCAAAAATCCGTAGGTGTTAGCCTTCAGTGTCATTGAAAATGGTCGTTCATGGCTATTTTCGACAAAAATTAGGGTTGTGTGGCCATTGATCGTCGACCAGAGGCTCATACACCTCACCCCACATATGTTTCCTTGCCATAGATCACATTCTTGGATTTCTGGTGGAGACCATTTCTTGGTCAAAAATCCGTAGGTGTTAGCCTTAGGTATTATTGAAAATGGTCGTTCATGGCTATTTTCGACAAAAATGGGGGTTGTGTGGCCATTGATCATCGACCAGACGCTCATACACCTCACCCCACATATGTTTCCTTGCCATAGATCACATTCTTGGATTTCTGGTGGAGACCATTTCTTGGTCTAAAATCCGTAGGTGTTAGCCTCTAGTATTATTGAAAATGGTCGCTCATGGCTATTTTCAAGGTCGCTCATGGCTATTTTCATAAAAAATGGGGGTTGTGTGGCCATTTATCATCGACTAGAGGCTCATAAACCTCACCCCACATATGTTTCATTGCCATAGATCACATTCTTGGATTTCTGGTGGAGACCATTTCTTGGTTAAAAACTCGTACGTGTTAGCCTTCGGTATTATTGAAAATGGTCGTTCATGGCTATTTTCGGCAAAATGGGGGTTGTGTGGCCATTGATCATCGACCAGAGGCTCGTACACCTCACCCCACATATGTTTCCTTGCCATAGATCACATTCTTGGATTTCTGGTGGAGACCATTTCTTGGTCAAAAATCCGTACGTGTTAGCCTTTGGTATTTTTGAAAATGGTCATTCATGGCTATTTTCGACAAAAATGGGGGTTGTGTGGCCATTGATCTTCGACCAGAGGCTCATACACCTCACTACACATATGTTTCCTTGCCATAGATCACATTCTTGGATTTATGGTGGAGACCATTTCTTGGTCAAAAATCCGTAGGTGTTAGCCTTCAGTGTCATTGAAAATGGTCGTTCATGGCTATTTTCGACAAAAATTAGGGTTGTGTGGCCATTGATCGTCGACCAGAGGCTCATACACCTCACCCCACATATGTTTCTTTGCCATAAATCACATTCTTGGATTATTGGTGGAGACCATTTCTTGGTCAAAAATCCGTAGGTGTTAGCCTTCGGTATTATTGAAAATGGTCGTTCATGGCTATTTTCGACAAAAATGGGGGTTGTGTGTCCATTGATCATCGACCAGAGGCTCATACACCTCACCCCACATATGTTTCCTTGCCATAGATCACATTCTTGGATTTCTGGTGGAGACCATTTCTTGGTCTAAAATCCGTAGGTGTTAGCCTCTAGTATTATTGAAAATGGTCGCTCATGGCTATTTTCAAGGTCGCTCATGGCTATTTTCATAAAAAATGGGGGTTGTGTGGCCATTTATCATCGACTAGAGGCTCATAAACCTCACCCCACATATGTTTCCTTGCCATAGATTACATTCTTGGATTTCTGGTGGAAACCATTTCTTGGTTAAAAACTCGTACGTGTTAGCCTTCGGTATTATTGAAAATGGTCATTCATGGCTATTTTCGGCAAAATGGGGGTTGTGTGGCCATTGATCGTCGACCAGAGGCTCATACACCTCACCCCACATATGTTTCCTTGTCGTAGATCACATTCTTGGATTTCTGGTGGAGACCATTTCTTGGTCAAAAATCCGTAGGTGTTAGCCTTCGATATTATTGAAAATGGTCGTTCATGGCTATTTTCGACAAAAATGGGGGTTGTGTGGCCATTGATCATCGACCAGAGGCTCATACACCTCACCCCACATATGTTTCCTTGCCATAGATCACATTCTTGGATTTCTGGTGGAGACCATTTCTTGGTCAAAAATCCGTAGGTGTTATACTTCGGTATTATTGTAAATGGTCATTCATGGCTATTTTCGACAAAAATGGGGGTTGTGTGGCCATTGATCATCGACCAGAGGCTCATACACCTCACCCCACATATGTTTCCTTGCCATAGATCACATTCTTGGATTTCTGGTGGAGACCATTTCTTGGTCAAAAATCCGTAGGTCTTAGCCTCTAATATTATTGAAAATGGTCGCTCATGGCTATTTCCATAAAAAAATGGGGGTTGTGTGGCCATTTATCATCGACTAGAGGCTCATAAATCTCACCCCACATATGTTTCCTTGCCATAGATCACATTCTTGGATTTTTGGTGGAGACCATTTCTTGGTCAAAAACTCGTACGTGTTAGCCTTCGGTATTATTGAAAATGGTCGTTCATGGCTATTTTCGGCAAAATGGGGGTTCTGTGGCCATTGATCATCGACCAGAGGCTCGTACACCTCACCCCACATATGTTTCGTTGCCATAGATCACATTCTTGGATTTCTGGTGGAGACCATTTCTTGGGCAAAAATCCGAATGTGTTAGCCTTTGGTATTTTTGAAAATGGTCATTCATGGCTATTTTCGACAAAAATGGGGGTTGTGTGGCCATTGATCTTCAACCAGAGGCTCATACACCTCACTACACATATGTTTCCTTGCCATAGATCACATTCTTGGATTTATGGTGGAGACCATTTCTTGGTCAAAAATCCGTAGGTGTTAGCCTTCAGTGTCATTGAAAATGGTCGTTCATGGCTATTTTCGACAAAAATTAGGGTTGTGTGGCCATTGATCGTCGACCAGAGGCTCATACACCTCACCCCACATATGTTTCCTTGCCATATATCACATTCTTGGATTTCTGGTGGAGACCATTTCTTGGTCAAAAATCCGTAGGTGTTAGCCTTAGGTATTATTGAAAATGGTCGTTCATGGCTATTTTCGACAAAAATGGGGGTTGTGTGGCCATTGATCATCGACCAGACGCTCATACACCTCACCCCACATATGTTTCCTTGCCATAGATCACATTCTTGGATTTCTGGTGGAGACCATTTCTTGGTCTAAAATCCGTAGGTGTTAGCCTCTAGTATTATTGAAAATGGTCGCTCATGGCTATTTTCAAGGTCGCTCATGGCTATTTTCATAAAAAATGGGGGTTGTGTGGCCATTTATCATCGACTAGAGGCTCATAAACCTCACCCCACATATGTTTCATTGCCATAGATCACATTCTTGGATTTCTGGTGGAGACCATTTCTTGGTTAAAAACTCGTACGTGTTAGCCTTCGGTATTATTGAAAATGGTCGTTCATGGCTATTTTCGGCAAAATGGGGGTTGTGTGGCCATTGATCATCGACCAGAGGCTCGTACACCTCACCCCACATATGTTTCCTTGCCATAGATCACATTCTTGGATATCTAGTGGAGACCATTTCTTGGTCAAAAATCCGTACGTGTTAGCCTTTGGTATTTTTGAAAATGGTCATTCATGGCTATTTTCGACAAAAATGGGGGTTGTGTGGCCATTGATCTTCGACCAGAGGCTCATACACCTCACTACACATATGTTTCCTTGCCATAGATCACATTCTTGGATTTATGGTGGAGACCATTTCTTGGTCAAAAATCCGTAGGTGTTAGCCTTCAGTGTCATTGAAAATGGTCGTTCATGGCTATTTTCGACAAAAATTAGGGTTGTGTGGCCATTGATCGTCGACCAGAGGCTCATACACCTCACCCCACATATGTTTCTTTGCCATAAATCACATTCTTGGATTATTGGTGGAGACCATTTCTTGGTCAAAAATCCGTAGGTGTTAGCCTTCGGTATTATTGAAAATGGTCGTTCATGGCTATTTTCGACAAAAATGGGGGTTGTGTGTCCATTGATCATCGACCAGACGCTCATACACCTCACCCCACATATGTTTCCTTGCCATAGATCACATTCTTGGATTTCTGGTGGAGACCATTTCTTGGTCTAAAATCCGTAGGTGTTAGCCTCTAGTATTATTGAAAATGGTCGCTCATGGCTATTTTCAAGGTCGCTCATGGCTATTTTCATAAAAAATGGGGGTTGTGTGGCCATTTATCATCGACTAGAGGCTCATAAACCTCACCCCACATATGTTTCCTTGCCATAGATTACATTCTTGGATTTCTGGTGGAAGCCATTTCTTGGTTAAAAACTCGTACGTGTTAGCCTTCGGTATTATTGAAAATGGTCATTCATGGCTATTTTCGGCAAAATGGGGGTTGTGTGGCCATTGATCGTCGACCAGAGGCTCATACACCTCACCCCACATATGTTTCCTTGTCGTAGATCACATTCTTGGATTTCTGGTGGAGACCATTTCTTGGTCTAAAATCCGTAGGTGTTAGCCTCTAGTATTATTGAAAATGGTCGCTCATGGCTATTTTCAAGGTCGCTCATGGCTATTTACATAAAAAATGGGGGTTGTGTGGCCATTTATCATCGACTAGAGGCTCATAAACCTCACCCCACATATGTTTCCTTGCCATAGATTACATTCTTGGATTTCTGGTGGAAGCCATTTCTTGGTTAAAAACTCGTACGTGTTAGCCTTCGGAATTATTGAAAATGGTCATTCATGGCTATTTTCGGCAAAATGGGGGTTGTGTGGCCATTGATCGTCGACCAGAGGCTCATACACCTCACCCCACAAATGTTTCCTTGTCGTAGATCACATTCTTGGATTTCTCGTGGAGACCATTTCTTGGTCAAAAATCCGTAGGTGTTAGCTTTCGATATTATTGAAAATGGTCGTTCATGGCTATTTTCGACAAAAATGGGGGTTGTGTGGCCATTGATCATCGACCAGAGGCTCATACACCTCACCCCACATATGTTTCCTTGCCATAGATCACATTCTTGGATTTCTGGTGGAGACCAGTTCTTGGTCAAAAATCTGTAGGTGTTAGCCTTCGGTATTATTGTAAATGGTCATTCATGGCTATTTTCGACAAAAATGGGGGTTGTGTGGCCATTGATCATCGACCATAGGCTCATACACCTCACCCCACATATGTTTCCTTGCCATAGATCACATTCTTGGATTTCTGGTGGAGACCATTTCTTGGTCAAAAATCCGTAGGTCTTAGCCTCTAATATTATTGAAAATGGTCGCTCATGGCTATTTTCATAAAAAAAATGGGGGTTGTGTGGCCATTTATCATCGACTAGAGGCTCATAAATCTCACCCCACATATGTTTCCTTGCCATAGATCACATTCTTGGATTTTTTGTGGAGACCATTTCTTGGACAAAAACTCGTACGTGTTAGCCTTCGGTATTATTGAAAATGGTCGTTCATGGCTATTTTCGGCAAAATGGGGGTTGTGTGGCCATTGATCATCGACCAGAGGCTCGTACACCTCACCCCACATATGTTTCCTTGCCATAGATTACATTCTTGGATTTCTGGTGGAAACCATTTCTTGGTTAAAAACTCGTACGTGTTAGCCTTCGGTATTATTGAAAATGGTCATTCATGGCTATTTTCGGCAAAATGGGGGTTGTGTGGCCATTGATCGTCGACCAGAGGCTCATACACCTCACCCCACATATGTTTCCTTGTCGTAGATCACATTCTTGGATTTCTGGTGGAGACCATTTCTTGGTCTAAAATCCGTAGGTGTTAGCCTCTAGTATTATTGAAAATGGTCGCTCATGGCTATTTTCAAGGTCGCTCATGGCTATTTTCATAAAAAATGGGGGTTGTGTGGCCATTTATCATCGACTAGAGGCTAATAAACCTCACCCCACATATGTTTCCTTGCCATAGATTACATTCTTGGATTTCTGGTGGAAGCCATTTCTTGGTTAAAAACTCGTACGTGTTAGCCTTCGGTATTATTGAAAATGGTCATTCATGGCTATTTTCGGCAAAATGGGGGTTGTGTGGCCATTGATCGTCGACCAGAGGCTCATACACCTCACCCCACAAATGTTTCCTTGTCGTAGATCACATTCTTGGATTTCTCGTGGAGACCATTTCTTGGTCAAAAATCCGTAGGTGTTAGCCTTCGATATTATTGAAAATGGTCGTTCATGGCTATTTTCGACAAAAATGGGGGTTGTGTGGCCATTGATCATCGACCAGAGGCTCATACACCTCACCCCACATATGTTTCCTTGCCATAGATCACATTCTTGGATTTCTGGTGGAGACCATTTCTTGGTCAAAAATCTGTAGGTGTTAGCCTTCGGTATTATTGTAAATGGTCATTCATGGCTATTTTCGACAAAAATGGGGGTTGTGTGGCCATTGATCATCGACCATAGGCTCATACACCTCACCCCACAAATGTTTCCTTGCCATAGATCACATTCTTGGATTTCTGGTGGAGACCATTTCTTGGTCAAAAATCCGTAGGTCTTAGCCTCTAATATTATTGAAAATGGTCGCTCATGGCTATTTTCATAAAAAAATGGGGGTTGTGTGGCCATTTATCATCGACTAGAGGCTCATAAATCTCACCCCACATATGTTTCCTTGCCATAGATCACATTCTTGGATTTTTGGTGGAGACCATTTCTTGGTCAAAAACTCGTACGTGTTAGCCTTCGGTATTATTGAAAATGGTCGTTCATGGCTATTTTCGGCAAAATGGGGGTTGTGTGGCCATTGATCAATCGACCAGAGGCTCGTACACCTCACCCCACATATGTTTCCTTGCCATAGATTACATTCTTGGATTTCTGGTGGAAACCATTTCTTGGTTAAAAACTCGTACGTGTTAGCCTTCGGTATTATTGAAAATGGACATTCATGGCTATTTTCGGCAAAATGGGGGTTGTGTGGCCATTGATCGTCGACCAGAGGCTCATACACCTCACCCCACATATGTTTCCTTGTCGTAGATCACATTCTTTGATTTCTGGTGGAGACCATTTCTTGGTCAAAAATCCGTAGGTGTTAGCCTTCGATATTATTGAAAATGGTCGTTCATGGCCATTTTCGACAAAAATGGGGGTTGTGTGGCCATTGATCATCGACCAGAGGCTCATACACCTCACCCCACATATGTTTCCTTGCCATAGATCACATTCTTGGATTTCTGGTGGAGACCATTTCTTGGTCAAAAATCCGTACGTGTTAGCCTTTGGTATTATTGTAAATGGTCATTCATGGCTATTTTCGACAAAAATGGGGGTTGTGTGGCCATTGATCGTCGACCAGAGGCTCATACACCTCACCCCACATATGTTTCCTTGTCGTAGATCACATTCTTGGATTTCTGGTGGAGACCATTTCTTGGTCAAAAATCCGTAGGTGTTAGCCTTCGGTATTATTGTAAATGGTCATTCATGGCTATTTTCGACAACAATGTGGGTTGTGTGGCCATTGATCATCGACCAGAGGCTCATACACCTCACCCCACATATGTTTCCTTGCCATAGATCACATTCTTAGATTTCTGGTGGAGACCATTTCTTGGTCAAAAATCCGTAGGTCTTAGCCTCTAATATTATTGAAAATGGTCGCTCATGGCTATTTTCATAAAAAATGGGGGTTGTGTGGCCATTTATCATCGACTAGAGGCTCATAAATCTCACCCCTCATATGTTTCCTTGCCATAGATCACATTCTTGGATTTTTGGTGGAGACCATTTCTTGGTCAAAAACTCGTACGTGTTAGCCTTCGGTATTATTGAAAATGGTCATTCATGGCTATTTTCGGCAAAATGGGGGTTCTGTGGCCATTGATCATCGACCAGAGGCTCGTACACCTCACCCCACATATGTTTCCTTGCCATAGATCACATTCTTGGATTTCTGGTGGAGACCATTTCTTGGGCAAAAATCCGAATGTGTTAGCCTTTGGTATTTTTGAAAATGGTCATTCATGGCTATTTTCGACAAAAATGGGGATTGTGTGGCCATTGATCTTCGACCAGAGGCTCATACACCTCACTACACATATGTTTCCTTGCCATAGATCACATTCTTGGATTTATGGTGGAGACCATTTCTTGGTCAAAAATCCGTAGGTGTTAGCCTTCAGTGTCATTGAAAATGGTCGTTCATGGCTATTTTCGACAAAAAATTAGGGTTGTGTGGCCATTGATCGTCGACCAGAGGCTCATACACCTCACCCCACATATGTTTCCTTGCCATAGATCACATCCTTGGATTTCTGGTGGAGACCATTTCTTGGTCAAAAATCCGTAGGTGTTAGCCTTCGGTATTATTGAAAATGGTCGTTCATGGCTATTTTCGACAAAAATGGGGGTTGTGTGGCCATTGATCATCGACCAGACGCTCATACACCTCACCCCACATATGTTTCCTTGCCATAGATCACATTCTTGGATTTCTGGTGGAGACCATTTCTTGGTCTAAAATCCGTAGGTGTTAGCCTCTAGTATTATTGAAAATGGTCGCTCATGGCTATTTTCAAGGTCGCTCATGGCTATTTTCATAAAAAATGGGGGTTGTGTGGCCATTTATCATCGACTAGAGGCTCATAAACCTCACCCCACATATGTTTCCTTGCCATAGATCACATTCTTGGATTTCTGGTGGAGACCATTTCTTGGTTAAAAACTCGTACGTGTTAGCCTTCGGTATTATTGATAATGGTCGTTCATGGCTATTTTCGGCAAAATGGGGGTTGTGTGGCCATTGATCATCGACCAGAGGCTCGTACACCTCACCCCACATATGTTTCCTTGCCATAGATCACATTCTTAGATTTCTGGTGGAGACCATTTCTTGGTCAAAAATCCGTACGTGTTAGCCTTTGGTATTTTTGAAAATGGTCATTCATGGCTATTTTCGACAAAAATGGGGGTTGTGTGGCCATTGATCTTCGACCAGAGGCTCATACACGTCACTACACATATGTTTCCTTGCCATAGATCACATTCTTGGATTTATGGTGGAGACCATTTCTTGGTCAAAAATCCGTAGGTGTTAGCCTTCAGTGTCATTGAAAATGGTCGTTCATGGCTATTTTCGACAAAAAATAGGGTTGTGTGGCCATTGATCGTCGACCAGAGGCTCATACACCTCACCCCACATATGTTTCCTTGCCATAGATCACATTCTTGGATTTCTGGTGGAGACCATTTCTTGGTCAAAAATCCGTAGGTGTTAGCCTTCGGTATTATTGAAAATGGTCGTTCATGGCTATTTTCGCCAAAAATGGGGGTTGTGTGGCCATTGATCATCGACCAGACGCTCATACACCTCACCCCACATATGTTTCCTTGCCATAGATCACATTCTTGGATTTCTGGTGGAGACCATTTCTTGGTCTAAAATCCGTAGGTGTTAGCCTCTAGTATTATTGAAAATGGTCGCTCATGGCTATTTTCAAGGTCGCTCATGGCTATTTTCATAAAAAATGGGGGTTGTGTGGCCATTTATCATCGACTAGAGGCTCATAAACCTCACCCCACATATGTTTCCTTGCCATAGATTACATTCTTGGATTTCTGGTGGAAACCATTTCTTGGTTAAAAACTCGTATGTGTTAGCCTTCGGTATTATTGAAAATGGTCATTCATGGCTATTTTCGGCAAAATGGGGGTTGTGTGGCCATTGATCGTCGACCAGAGGCTCATACACCTCACCCCACATATGTTTCCTTGTCGTAGATCACATTCTTGGATTTCTGGTGGAGACCATTTCTTGGTCAAAAATCCGTAGGTGTTAGCCTTCGATATTATTGAAAATGGTCGTTCATGGCTATTTTCGACAAAAATGGGGGTTGTGTGGCCATTGATCATCGACCATAGGCTCATACACCTCACCCCACATATGTTTCCTTGCCATAGATCACATTCTTGGATTTCTGGTGGAGACCATTTCTTGGTCAAAAATCCGTAGGTGTTAGCCTTCGGTATTATTGTAAATGGTCATTCATGGCTATTTTCGACAAAAATGGGGGTTGTGTGGCCATTGATCATCGACCAGAGGCTCATACACCTCACCCCACATATGTTTCCTTGCCATAGATCACATTCTTGGATTTATGGTGGAGACCATTTCTTGGTCAAAAATCCGTAGGTGTTAGCCTTCAGTGTGATTGAAAATGGTCGTTCATGGCTATTTTCGACAAAAATTAGGGTTGTGTGGCCATTGATCGTCGACCAGAGGCTCATACACCTCACCCCACATATATTTCCTTGCCATAGATCACATTCTTGGATTTCTGGTGGAGACCATTTCTTGGTCAAAAATCCGTAGGTGTTAGCCTTCGGTATTATTGTAAATGGTCATTCATGGCTATTTTCGACAAAAATGGGGGTTGTGTGGCCATTGATCATCGACCAGACGCTCATACACCTCACCCCACATATGTTTCCTTGCCATAGATCACATTCTTGGATTTTTGGTGGAGACCATTTCTTGGTCAAAATCTCGTACGTGTTAGCCTTCGGTATTATTGAAAATGGTCGTTCATGGCTATTTTCGGCAAAATGGGGGTTCTGTGGCCATTGATCATCGACCAGAGGCTCGTACACCTCACCCCACATATGTTTCCTTTCCATAGATCACATTTTTGGATTTCTGGTGGAGACCATTTCTTGGTCAAAAATCCATAGGTGTTAGCCTTCGGTATTATTGTAAATGGTCATTCATGGCTATTTTCGACAAAAATGGGGTTTGTGTGGCCATTGATCATCGACCAGACGCTCATACACCTCACCCCACATATGTTTCCTTGCCATAGATCACATTCTTGGATTTCTGGTGGAGACCATTTCTTGGTCAAAAATCCGTAGGTGTTAGCCTTCGGTATTATTGAAAATGGTCGTTCATGGCTATTTTCGACAAAAATGGGGGTTGTGTGGCCATTGATCATCGACCAGAGGCTCATACACCTCACCCCACATATGTTTCCTTGCCATAGATCACATTCTTGGATTTCTGGTGGAGACCATTTCTTGGTCAAAAATCCGTAGGTGTTAGCCTTCGGTATTATTGAAAATGGTCGTTCATGGCTATTTTCGACAAAAATGGGGGTTGTGTGGCCATTGATCATCGACCAGACGCTCATACACCTCACCCCACATATGTTTCCTTGCCATAGATCACATTCTTGGATTTCTGGTGGAGACCATTTCTTGGTCTAAAATCCATAGGTGTTAGCCTCTAGTATTATTGAAAATGGTCGCTCATGGCTATTTTCAAGGTCGCTCATGGCTATTTTCATAAACAATGGGGGTTGTGTGGCCATTGATCATCGACTAGAGGCTCATAAACCTCGCCCCACATATGTTTCCTTGCCATAGATCACATTCTTGGATTTCTGGTGGAGACCATTTCTTGGTCTAAAAATCCGTAGGTGTTAGCCTCTAGTATTATTGAAAATGGTCGCTCATGGCTATTTTCAAGGTCGCTCATGGCTATTTTCATAAAAAATGGGGGTTGTGTGGCCATTTATCATCGACTAGAGGCTCATAAACCTCACCCCACATATGTTTCCTTGCCATAGATTACATTCTTGGATTTCTGGTGGAGAACCATTTCTTGGTTAAAAACTCGTATGTGTTAGCCTTCGGTATTATTGAAAATGGTCATTCATGGCTATTTTCGGCAAAATGGGGGTTGTGTGGCCATTGATCGTCGACCAGAGGCTCATACACCTCACCCCACATATGTTTCCTTGTCGTAGATCACATTCTTGGATTTCTGGTGGAGACCATTTCTTGGTCAAAAATCCGTAGGTGTTAGCCTTCGATATTATTGAAAATGGTCGTTCATGGCTATTTTCGACAAAAATGGGGGTTGTGTGGCCATTGATCATCGACCATAGGCTCATACACCTCACCCCACATATGTTTCCTTGCCATAGATCACATTCTTGGATTTCTGGTGGAGACCATTTCTTGGTCAAAAATCCGTAGGTGTTAGCCTTCGGTATTATTGTAAATGGTCATTCATGGCTATTTTCGACAAAAATGGGGGTTGTGTGGCCATTGATCATCGACCAGAGGCTCATACACCTCACCCCACATATGTTTCCTTGCCATAGATCACATTCTTGGATTTATGGTGGAGACCATTTCTTGGTCAAAAATCCGTAGGTGTTAGCCTTCAGTGTGATTGAAAATGGTCGTTCATGGCTATTTTCGACAAAAATTAGGGTTGTGTGGCCATTGATCGTCGACCAGAGGCTCATACACCTCACCCCACATATATTTCCTTGCCATAGATCACATTCTTGGATTTCTGGTGGAGACCATTTCTTGGTCAAAAATCCGTAGGTGTTAGCCTTCGGTATTATTGTAAATGGTCATTCATGGCTATTTTCGACAAAAATGGGGGTTGTGTGGCCATTGATCATCGACCAGACGCTCATACACCTCACCCCACATATGTTTCCTTGCCATAGATCACATTCTTGGATTTTTGGTGGAGACCATTTCTTGGTCAAAATCTCGTACGTGTTAGCCTTCGGTATTATTGAAAATGGTCGTTCATGGCTATTTTCGGCAAAATGGGGGTTCTGTGGCCATTGATCATCGACCAGAGGCTCGTACACCTCACCCCACATATGTTTCCTTTCCATAGATCACATTTTTGGATTTCTGGTGGAGACCATTTCTTGGTCAAAAATCCATAGGTGTTAGCCTTCGGTATTATTGTAAATGGTCATTCATGGCTATTTTCGACAAAAATGGGGTTTGTGTGGCCATTGATCATCGACCAGACGCTCATACACCTCACCCCACATATGTTTCCTTGCCATAGATCACATTCTTGGATTTCTGGTGGAGACCATTTCTTGGTCAAAAATCCGTAGGTGTTAGCCTTCGGTATTATTGAAAATGGTCGTTCATTGGCTATTTTCGACAAAAATGGGGGTTGTGTGGCCATTGATCATCGACCAGAGGCTCATACACCTCACCCCACATATGTTTCCTTGCCATAGATCACATTCTTGGATTTCTGGTGGAGACCATTTCTTGGTCAAAAATCCGTAGGTGTTAGCCTTCGGTATTATTGAAAATGGTCGTTCATGGCTATTTTCGACAAAAATGGGGGTTGTGTGGCCATTGATCATCGACCAGATGCTCATACACCTCACCCCACATATGTTTCCTTGCCATAGATCACATTCTTGGATTTCTGGTGGAGACCATTTCTTGGTCTAAAATCCATAGGTGTTAGCCTCTAGTATTATTGAAAATGGTCGCTCATGGCTATTTTCAAGGTCGCTCATGGCTATTTTCATAAACAATGGGGGTTGTGTGTAACACCCAAAGTCTGAATTTGGAATTGGTAGAAGAAATTTGAACAAAATATCATAATGTCTTGGAAATTGGGAAATGAGAAAATGATGGGAAAAGAATTTTTCTTTTTCTTTTAAGAAAAACCATTTATACATCTCATGAAATAAATAAACAAGGAGAATAAAAAAATTAAACTAGTAATAATAAAATAGTATGGTTTATATTCACCCTTGGATTTCAATTGATACATTTGAAAAATTTGAAAACTAAAATAGAAGTATAAATTTGAATTTGGAATAGAAAAATAGAAAATAAAAGAAAAAGGGAGGAACTAAGAAAAATACTACATAAAATAAAATAAAAATAAACATCCTTCACACTTATATTATCAAGTGATACCTTTCAAACTGAGGACAAGTTATTCACAAAGTTTGAATTTAAACTTGAATTCAAATTGGGTTTTGAAAATGGAGAAAAGAAAATAGAAAATAAAAAGAAAAAGAATAAAAATCCTACATGGGCCGCGAATCCAAATTCGGCCCATCTCCACTCACCCGCGCGCAGCCCACTCCAAATCACGGCGCCGACAGGTGGGCTCCACCCCGTCAGCCTCCCACGTGCGCGCGCTCATCGCTGACGTCGTGGGGCCCGCACGTCATCCACCCACCCCCCATCGCTTGCTGCGCTTCCCTCACTGATCTGCGGGCCACCCTCGTCAGTGCTCTCTTCCTCGCGGCGAACGGACCGCGCGAACTCCGCGGAGCTCGCCGTGGATCTCGGCTTCCGTGCAACTGTCGCAGGTCGTTCCTTGGGTATAAAGCCGGAGCTCCGCACCCCCCCCCTTTCCCATCCTCACCTTCGTCCGCAACCTTTCGCCATCACCGAGCGCAGAGAGAAGAGGGAGAAGAGAAGAAGAAGACCGCCGCCGGCGTTTCTCCTCTGGGCTCGCGTTCCGGTCCGCGTGTGTGGGTGGGGACGATCGCCGGTGACCCGTGAAGCTGTCCGCGCCATCGATTTGAACTGCGTGGCCTCAGGAACTACGGAATTCCTCACCGTACTTGGAGCTCCGCCGCGTGCCGCCGCGCAGCGTGGGCGAGCTCGCAAACCTCCTCAATCGCCGGTAAGAAGCCCCTAGCCTCGATCGCCTAGCTCTCCTCTTCGTGTAGCACCAGTTTAATTCAAGGTTGGGGCCGGGGGGGCGCTTAATTGCTTAGCGCCGGCGAAGTCCGCCGCCGCGGTGTGCACGGCACCGCCGTCGCTCGGCGAAGAATTGGGGGAGTGCCCGTGAACCGTGGGATCGCAAACGGACGGCTGTGATTAGGTTAAGGAGATACCCCTTTGCTGGGCCGATCCGGACCGTAGGATTCAATCGGAGGGCTGCGGCGTGATCTCGGCTTCATTAAATCTGGGCCGATGATCGCTGATCGAACGGCTGTCGTTGCGTACCGGTTCGTTTAATATATGATCTAATCTGGGCGGTTGGCACGCGATCGGGCGGTCCAGATCACACCATACCCCCTTCGGCCGCCTGTTTTGTAAAAGAAACCCCGTGAAACCGTGGAATCAACCCGCCGTCCACCGCGGGTGAAGTCTGAGTCTTAGGGAAACTTACCCCGAGCCCCCTGCAGTTTCTTGTAATTGAGGCCCAGTCCAGCACTCAGTTAAATTGAATAAATAGAATAGAAAATAGATTTTTAATATGAAAATAATTGCTAGAACTTAATTAATTCATAACTAATTCATTTTAGCTCCAAATTGAGTCATTCCAATTCCTAAAATTTTGTAATAATATTCTCTACCATTTAGAATCACTGTTTTGACATGAACTCTGTCAGAAAATTTATTTATCATTTAATCATATTATAATCACCTTAAATCTTAGGAAAATCATAACTTGAATTCTGCAACTCCAAAATTAATAATTCTTTTTCCTGTGATCTTATTTTAATATGTAGATTATTAATAAGTATTTTGCATATATGTTTGGTGTAATGATAATTTTGCCTATACTATGTATGTTTGTATTGCTACGACTAGCAGTGAGGTCACGAGGATCTGAAGAATCATCCTGGTACCTGGATTCTCAAGGCCCAGGCAAGTTGTGCCCTTGATCACTTCTTTTCACCTACTCATGTTCTAATTAATCATAATGATCTGCATAGGTTAATTTTGATGGGACCCAATAGGTTACCTTAGTTTGACTATCTTTATACCTTGTTCACCACTGAATCTTTGGGTAGTACTTGCTAGTGCTATATGTGGCTTTGGGTATAGGGATACACATTACTATTCATGATTCTACTTTTGTTATCAGTTGTTATTTATGGTTCATGTTGAGATCATTATGTTAATTGGAACATGGAGAACCACCCAGGAAAACAGTGCTACCACAAGGGTAGTATGGGATGCCCTTGGCTGATTAATTAGGAAAGCTAGTGGAAGACTACCTTACCCGAAAGGGGCAAGGGCAGTAGGGGAGAGGTCAGTGCGGGAAGTGCCCTCGGGAGGATTTTGCTGCGATGGCGGTCCTGCAAGGGATTCCTGTACTGGATCTTCCTATAAACTGTAGCGGGTTTTCGGAAGCTAGTGGAACTTTGTAAAGGCCTCGTAGTGTTACCCTGCCTCGCTTCCTTGGTAGAGGTGAATGGGATTCATGACCCCTTGGCAGATGGGTAACACGACTTGTGGGTAAAGATGCGCAACCTCTGCAGAGTGTAAAACTGGTATACTAGCCGTGCTCACGGTCATGAGCAGCTCGGACACTCACATGATTAATTTATGGAACTAAATTCAATTTGTCATACGCATTGCATCGCGGAAGAAGTTGTTATTACTTTTGTTCTATTACTTAATTGGGTTTGGTATTTACTTATACTTAGTAATTGCTAATAAAATTTTGACCAACTTTAAAAGCAATGCTCAGCTCTAACCATCTTCTTTGGTAAGCCTTACACTTCACGTGAGCTCCCACCTTTGGCGAGTTCATGCACATTATTCCCCACAACTTGTTGAGCGATGAACGTATGTGAGCTCACTCTTGCTGTCTCACATACACCACAGGTCAAGACCAGGTACTGCAGGATGATGCTCATGGAGGATGCTGCGATGAGTTCGTGAGAGGTCTAGGTCGTCGTCTCCCAGTCAACTTTGGGTTGCTGGACCGTTGTCTCCTTATAATGTAATTATTTATTTTGTATAGAACTCCTGTTTTATATAAAGTTGTGACATTCGATCCTGTGCCACTATACATCATATGTATGAGACTTGGTCCCAGCATACCTGGTGTTTATGTTAACCCCGGATTTTGGACCCCCTAAAATCCGGGTGTTACAGAAGTGGTATCAGAGGAATGTTGACTGTAGGACGAAACCTAGTTAGAACTGGACAACCATTCTTTACTTACCTTACTCTGATTCTTTTCTAAACTTATCTTAATCTTTTCTCATCTATTTCCGCTCTACTCTGATTAATCTTACCTTTTCATACTAAAGACAAATGTGGATTTCACATTTTGAAATCCAGTGCCTAAAGTGACTTTAGGAATAGGAGACCTAATCCTAGGAACAAAAACAAAACTATTTTTATCTACGTGCTTGAATGTTTGTTCTTATGATACTTGTCTGATTTGGATCTTTGTTTGAGTGTGATGAGTTGTGGAGTAATGTCCACAATTACATCTGCATATACATCTAGGTATAAAGGATAGCATTTGTAAGATAACTAGACAAACTAGATTATCCCCTCAGAAAATATATGTAGTAGTCCGTATCTATCTCATCTTGACACATTCTATCTTACCTTTGGACATTCACCTCGTACAACTAATTACCCTAGTCTTAACATAAATTATTTGGTCCAGCCCTGCCAAAGAAATTCCAGTACATAACCAACTATTAGTTTATTCATTCTATCTATTAAATGATTCCCTTGTAAAGCTATCTTACCATACGTTTCTAACTTAGATGGTCAATACCAGGCGGGGTGGTAGAATTGATTTACCTGCTAATCAACAACCCCAACCACAGTCAGCAGCAATGAATCCTCCTAATCCTCCACCAGGCGGAGTTGATCCACTAGTTGCAGCCCAAATGAGAATGATGCAGCAAATGGCTGACACTATGGCAGATATGCGCACCCAAATGCAGCAAGAACGCCAAGAAATGCATCAGGAAAGAGAGGATGCACGTCGGGAATTGCGCCAAGAACGGGAAGAGATACGCCAGGAGAGGAGGGTACAACAACAACAGCTGCAGCAACAACTTCAACAACAGCAGCAACAACAACAAATGCCATTTCCTCCACCACCACCAGTTCCACCCCGGGACAAGCACCGGGAATTCATGAGCCACAAACCACCAACCTTCTCCAACTCCGCAGATCCACTGCAAGCAGATGACTGGTTAAAGTCCATCGAGAAGATGCTCAACATAGCCCAGTGCTCGGATCGAGAGAAAGTACTCTATGCATCGGGTCGTCTTGCTGGTCCCGCTGCAGATTGGTGGGATGCTTACTGTGCAGCTCATGCTGCTGCCGATACAATCACCTGGGAAGAATTCTCCACACAATTCAGGAATTACCATATTCCTGCTGGACTCATGAAGATTAAGAGGAAGGAGTTTCTATCCCTCAAGCAAGGAAGTATGTCCGTAAGTGAATATAGGGACAAATTCATTCAGTTATCTCGTTATGCTCCCAGAGATGTTGAAGATGATGAGCAAAAGCAGGAGCTCTTTCTGGATGGTTTGATTGGACCCTTGCAATATCAGCTGGTATCGCACACCTTCCCATCCTTCCAAAGGCTATTGGATAAAGCTATTGCTGTAGAAAACAAGAGAAGTATATTTGGAGAGAAAAGAAAGGCTGTCAACCAAGGGCAGGCTGGAAGTAGTTCCCGTCCTCGCTATACTACCACTCCCAATACACCAGCTAGTGGCAGTTCTGGACAACAAACCCAACAGACACCAACTGCTCCTCCAAAGGCAAGCACTCCAGTGGGATCCATTGCTCCCAACACAACCGCCATCAGGACATGCTTCAAATGTGGACAACCGGGACACTATGCCAACTACTGTCCCAACAGAGCTGCCTACACTACACCGGCACCGATGAAGCAAGGACAAGCCTCGGCAGGGAAGAGTCAGCCCCTATCCATCAACCGAGGATATGCCCATCATACAGAAGTAGAAGCTGAACCCGGTGAACTTGAAATTCAAATTCAAGAAGAAGAGCCAGTTGGAGATGAAGTAGTCGGTGAAGAAGTCAACGAGCAACAAGAATAAAGAGATAAACATAGATATAGATACATATATATATATATATATATTTTACTATTTGTAAGACCTAAATATTAGTTTAGCCAGTAGTAGTATTTTACTATTTTAGTAATAATAATAAGGTCCATTTGACCCTGTGTTTTGCTAATATGCATCATGCCGAGATCTTGTTTATGCATATGTGTTGAATTAATATGAGCATGCACCCTTTTTCCTTACAAATCTCGAGGACGAGATTATTTTTAAGGGGGGTAGGATTTGTAACACCCAAAGTCTGAATTTGGAATTGGTAGAAGAAATTTGAACAAAATATCATAATGTCTTGGAAATTGGGAAATGAGAAAATGATGGGAAAAGAATTTTTCTTTTTCTTTTAAGAAAAACCATTTATACATCTCATGAAATAAATAAACAAGGAGAATAAAAAAATTAAACTAGTAATAATAAAATAGTATGGTTTATATTCACCCTTGGATTTCAATTGATACATTTGAAAAATTTGAAAACTAAAATAGAAGTATAAATTTGAATTTGGAATAGAAAAATAGAAAATAAAAGAAAAAGGGAGGAACTAAGAAAAATACTACATAAAATAAAATAAAAATAAACATCCTTCACACTTATATTATCAAGTGATACCTTTCAAACTGAGGACAAGTTATTCACAAAGTTTGAATTTAAACTTGAATTCAAATTGGGTTTTGAAAATGGAGAAAAGAAAATAGAAAATAAAAAGAAAAAGAATAAAAATCCTACATGGGCCGCGGAATCCAAATTCGGCCCATCTCCACTCACCCGCGCGCAGCCCACTCCAAATCACGGCGCCGACAGGTGGGCTCCACCCCGTCAGCCTCCCACGTGCGCGCGCTCATCGCTGACGTCGTGGGGCCCGCACGTCATCCACCCACCCCCCATCGCTTGCTGCGCTTCCCTCACTGATCTGCGGGCCACCCTCGTCAGTGCTCTCTTCCTCGCGGCGAACGGACCGCGCGAACTCCGCGGAGCTCGCCGTGGATCTCGGCTTCCGTGCAACTGTCGCAGGTCGTTCCTTGGGTATAAAGCCGGAGCTCCGCACCCCCCCCCTTTCCCATCCTCACCTTCGTCCGCAACCTTTCGCCATCACCGAGCGCAGAGAGAAGAGGGAGAAGAGAAGAAGAAGACCGCCGCCGGCGTTTCTCCTCTGGGCTCGCGTTCCGGTCCGCGTGTGTGGGTGGGGACGATCGCCGGTGACCCGTGAAGCTGTCCGCGCCATCGATTTGAACTGCGTGGCCTCAGGAACTACGGAATTCCTCACCGTACTTGGAGCTCCGCCGCGTGCCGCCGCGCAGCGTGGGCGAGCTCGCAAACCTCCTCAATCGCCGGTAAGAAGCCCCTAGCCTCGATCGCCTAGCTCTCCTCTTCGTGTAGCACCAGTTTAATTCAAGGTTGGGGCCGGGGGGGCGCTTAATTGCTTAGCGCCGGCGAAGTCCGCCGCCGCGGTGTGCACGGCACCGCCGTCGCTCGGCGAAGAATTGGGGGAGTGCCCGTGAACCGTGGGATCGCAAACGGACGGCTGTGATTAGGTTAAGGAGATACCCCTTTGCTGGGCCGATCCGGACCGTAGGATTCAATCGGAGGGCTGCGGCGTGATCTCGGCTTCATTAAATCTGGGCCGATGATCGCTGATCGAACGGCTGTCGTTGCGTACCGGTTCGTTTAATATATGATCTAATCTGGGCGGTTGGCACGCGATCGGGCGGTCCAGATCACACCATACCCCCTTCGGCCGCCTGTTTTGTAAAAGAAACCCCGTGAAACCGTGGAATCAACCCGCCGTCCACCGCGGGTGAAGTCTGAGTCTTAGGGAAACTTACCCCGAGCCCCCTGCAGTTTCTTGTAATTGAGGCCCAGTCCAGCACTCAGTTAAATTGAATAAATAGAATAGAAAATAGATTTTTAATATGAAAATAATTGCTAGAAATTAATTAATTCATAACTAATTCATTTTAGCTCCAAATTGAGTCATTCCAATTCCTAAAATTTTGTAATAATATTCTCTACCATTTAGAATCACTGTTTTGACATGAACTCTGTCAGAAAATTTATTTATCATTTAATCATATTATAATCACCTTAAATCTTAGGAAAATCATAACTTGAATTCTGCAACTCCAAAATTAATAATTCTTTTTCCTGTGATCTTATTTTAATATGTAGATTATTAATAAGTATTTTGCATATATGTTTGGTGTAATGATAATTTTGCCTATACTATGTATGTTTGTATTGCTACGACTAGCAGTGAGGTCACGAGGATCTGAAGAATCATCCTGGTACCTGGATTCTCAAGGCCCAGGCAAGTTGTGCCCTTGATCACTTCTTTTCACCTACTCATGTTCTAATTAATCATAATGATCTGCATAGGTTAATTTTGATGGGACCCAATAGGTTACCTTAGTTTGACTATCTTTATACCTTGTTCACCACTGAATCTTTGGGTAGTACTTGCTAGTGCTATATGTGGCTTTGGGTATAGGGATACACATTACTATTCATGATTCTACTTTTGTTATCAGTTGTTATTTATGGTTCATGTTGAGATCATTATGTTAATTGGAACATGGAGAACCACCCGGGAAAACAGTGCTACCACAAGGGTAGTATGGGATGCCCTTGGCTGATTAATTAGGAAAGCTAGTGGAAGACTACCTTACCCGAAAGGGGCAAGGGCAGTAGGGGAGAGGTCAGTGCGGGAAGTGCCCTCGGGAGGATTTTGCTGCGATGGCGGTCCTGCAAGGGATTCCTGTACTGGATCTTCCTATAAACTGTAGCGGGTTTTCGGAAGCTAGTGGAACTTTGTAAAGGCCTCGTAGTGTTACCCTGCCTCGCTTCCTTGGTAGAGGTGAATGGGATTCATAACCCCTTGGCAGATGGGTAACACGACTTGTGGGTAAAGATGCGCAACCTCTGCAGAGTGTAAAACTGGTATACTAGCCGTGCTCACGGTCATGAGCAGCTCGGACACTCACATGATTAATTTATGGAACTAAATTCAATTTGTCATACGCATTGCATCGCGGAAGAAGTTGTTATTACTTTTGTTCTATTACTTAATTGGGTTTGGTATTTACTTATACTTAGTAATTGCTAATAAAATTTTGACCAACTTTAAAAGCAATGCTCAGCTCTAACCATCTTCTTTGGTAAGCCTTACACTTCACGTGAGCTCCCACCTTTGGTGAGTTCATGCACATTATTCCCCACAACTTGTTGAGCGATGAACGTATGTGAGCTCACTCTTGCTGTCTCACATACACCACAGGTCAAGACCAGGTACTGCAGGATGATGCTCATGGAGGATGCTGCGATGAGTTCGTGAGAGGTCTAGGTCGTCGTCTCCCAGTCAACTTTGGGTTGCTGGACCGTTGTCTCCTTATAATGTAATTATTTATTTTGTATAGAACTCCTGTTTTATATAAAGTTGTGACATTCGATCCTGTGCCACTATACATCATATGTATGAGACTTGGTCCCAGCATACCTGGTGTTTATGTTAACCCCGGATTTTGGACCCCCTAAAATCCGGGTGTTACATTGTGTGGCCATTTATCATCGACTAGAGGCTCATAAACCTCGCCCCACATATGTTTCCTTGCCATAGATCACATTCTTGGATTTCTGGTGGAGACCATTTCTTGGTTAAAAACTCGTACGTGTTAGCCTTCGGTATTATTGAATATGGTCGTTCATGGCTATTTTCGGCAAAATGGGGGTTGTGTGGCCATTCATTATCGAGCAGAGGCTCGTACACCTCACCCCACATATGTTTCCTTGCCATAGATCACATTCTTGGATTTCTGGTGGAGACCATTTCTTGGTCAAAAATCCGTACGTGTTAGCCTTTGGTATTTTTGAAAATGGTCATTCATGGCTATTTTCGACAAAAATGGGGGTTGTGTGGCCATTGATCTTCGACCAGAGGCTCATACACCTCACTACACATATGTTTCCTTGCCATAGATCACATTCTTGGATTTATGGTGGAGACCATTTCTTGGTCAAAAATCCGTAGGTGTTAGCCTTCAGTGTCATTGAAAATGGTCGTTCATGGCTATTTTCGACAAAAATTAGGGTTGTGTGGCCATTGATCGTCGACCAGAGGCTCATACACCTCACCCCACATATGTTTCCTTGCCATAGATCACATTCTTGGATTTCTGGTGGAGACCATTTTTTGGTCAAAAATCCGTAGGTGTTAGCCTTCGGTATTATTGAAAATGGTCGTTCATGGCTATTTTCGACAAAAATGGGGGTTGTGTGGCCATTGATCATCGACCAGACGCTCATACACCTCACCCCACATATGTTTCCTTGCTATAGATCACATTCTTGGATTTCTGGTGGAGACCATTTCTTGGTCTAAAATCCGTAGGTGTTATCCTCTAGTATTATTGAAAATGGTCGCTCATGGCTATTTTCAAGGTCGCTCATGGCTATTTTCATAAAAAATGGGGGTTGTGTGGCCATTTATCATCGACTAGAGGCTCATAAACCTCACCCCACATATGTTTCCTTGCCATAGATTACATTCTTGGATTTCTGGTGGAAACCATTTCTTGGTTAAAAACTCGTACGTGTTAGCCTTCGGTATTATTGAAAATGGTCATTCATGGCTATTTTCGGCAAAATGGGGGTTGTGTGGCCATTGATCATCAACCAGAGGCTCGTACACCTCACCCCACATATGTTTCCTTGCCATAGATCACATTCTTAGATTTTTGGTGGAGACCATTTCTTGGTCAAAAACTCGTACGTGTTAGCCTTCGGTATTATTGAAAATGGTCGTTCATGGCTATTTTCGGCAAAATGGGGGTTCTGTGGCCAATGATCATCGACCAAAGGCTCGTACACCTCACCCCACATATGTTTCCTTTCTATAGATCACATTCTTGGATTTCTGGTGGAGACCATTTCTTGGTCAAAAATCCGTAGGTGTTAGCCTTCGGTATTATTGTAAATGGTCATTCATGGCTATTTTCGACAAAAATGGGGGTTGTGTGGCCATTGATCATCGACCAGACGCTCATACACCTCACCCCACATATGTTTCCTTGCCATAGATCACATTCTTGGATTTCTGGTGGAGACCATTTCTTGGTCAAAAATCCGTAGGTGTTAGCCTTCGGTATTATTGAAAATGGTCGTTCATGGCTATTTTCGACAAAAATGGGGGTTGTGTGGCCATTGATCATCGACCAGAGGCTCATACACCTCACCCCACATATGTTTCCTTGCCATAGATCACATTCTTGGATTTCTGGTGGAGACCATTTCTTGGTCAAAAATCCGTAGGTGTTAGCCTTCGGTATTATTGAAAATGGTCGTTCATGGCTATTTTCGACAAAAATGGGGGTTGTGTGGCCATTGATCATCGACCAGACGCTCATACACCTCACCCCACATATGTTTCCTTGTCATAGATCACATTCTTGGATTTCTGGTGGAGACCATTTCTTGGTCTAAAATCCATAGGTGTTAGCCTCTAGTATTATTGAAAATGGTCGCTCATGGCTATTTTCAAGGTCGCTCATGGCTATTTTCATAAAAAATGGGGGTTGTGTGGCCATTTATCATCGACTAGAGGCTCATAAACCTCGCCCCACATATGTTTCCTTGCCATAGATCACATTCTTGGATTTCTGGTGGAGACCATTTCTTGGTTAAAAACTCGTACGTGTTAGCCTTCGGTATTATTGAAAATGGTCGTTCATGGCTATTTTCGGTAAAATGGGGGTTGTGTGACCATTCATTATCGACCAGAGGCTCGTACACCTCACCCCACATATGTTTCCTTGCCATAGATCACATTCTTGGATTTCTGGTGGAGACCATTTCTTGGTCAAAAATCCGTACGTGTTAGCCTTTAGGTATTTTTGAAAATGGTCATTCATGGCTATTTTCGACAAAAATGGGGGTTGTGTGGCCATTGATCTTCGACCAGAGGCTCATACACCTCACTACACATATGTTTCCTTGCCATAGATCACATTCTTGGATTTATGGTGGAGACCATTTCTTGGTCAAAAATCCGTAGGTGTTAGCCTTCAGTGTCATTGAAAATGGTCGTTCATGGCTATTTTCGACAAAAATTAGGGTTGTGTGGCCATTGATCGTCGACCAGAGGCTCATACACCTCACCCCACATATGTTTCCTTGCCATAGATCACATTCTTGGATTTCTGGTGGAGACCATTTCTTGGTCAAAAATCCGTAGGTGTTAGCCTTCGGTATTATTGAAAATGGTCGTTCATGGCTATTTTCGACAAAAATGGGGGTTGTGTGGCCATTGATCATCGACCAGACGCTCATACACCTCACCCCACATATGTTTCCTTGCCATAGATCACATTCTTGGATTTCTGGTGGAGACCATTTCTTGTTCTAAAATCCGTAGGTGTTAGCCTCTAGTATTATTGAAAATGGTCGCTCATGGCTATTTTCAAGGTCGCTCATGGCTATTTTCATAAAAAATGGGGGTTGTGTGGCCATTTATCATCGACTAGAGGCTCATAAACCTCACCCCACATATGTTTCCTTGCCATAGATTACATTCTTGGATTTCTGGTGGAAACCATTTCTTGGTTAAAAACTCGTACGTGTTAGCCTTCGGTATTATTGAAAATGGTCATTCATGGCTATTTTCGGCAAAATGGGGGTTGTGTGGCCATTGATCATCAACCAGAGGCTCGTACACCTCACCCGACATATGTTTCCTTGCCATAGATCACATTCTTGGATTTCTGGTGGAGACCATTTCTTGGTTAAAAATCCGTACGTGTTAGCCTTTGGTATTTTTGAAAATGGTCATTCATGGCTATTTTCGACAAAAATGGGGGTTGTGTGGCCATTGATCATCGACTAGAGGCTCATACACCTCACCCCACATATGTTTCCTTGCCATAGATCACATTCTTGGATTTCTGGTGCAGACATTTCTTGGTCAAAAATCCGTAGGTGTTAGCCTTCGGTATTATTGAAAATGGTCGTTCATGGCTATTTTCGACAAAAATGGGGGTTGTGTGGCCATTGATCATCGACCAGACGCTCATACACCTTACCCCACATATGTTTCCTTGCCATAGATCACATTCTTGGATTTCTGGTGGAGACCATTTCTTGGTCTAAAATCCGTAGGTGTTAGCCTCTAGTATTATTGAAAATGGTAGCTCATGGCTATTTTCAAGGTCGCTCATGGCTATTTTCATAAAAAATGGGGGTTGTGTGGCCATTTATCATCGACTAGAGGCTCATAAACCTCACCCCACATATGTTTCCTTGCCATAGATTACATTCTTGGATTTCTGGTGGAAACCATTTCTTGGTTAAAAACTCGTACGTGTTAGCCTTCGGTATTATTGAAAATGGTCATTCATGGCTATTTTCGGCAAAATGGGGGTTGTGTGGCCATTGATCATCGACCAGAGGCTCATACACCTCACCCCACATATGTTTCCTTGCCATAGATCACATTCTTGGATTTCTGGTGGAGACCATTTCTTGGTCAAAAATCCGTAGGTGTTAGCCTTCGGTATTATTGAAAATGGTCGTTCATGGCTATTTTCATAAAAAATGGGGGTTGTGTGGCCATTTATCATCACCTAGAGGCTCATAAACCTCACCCCACATATGTTTCCTTGCCATAGATCACATTCTTGGATTTCTGGTGGAGACCATTTCTTGGTTAAAAACTCGTACGTGTTAGCCTTCGGTATTATTGAAAATGGTCGTTCATGGCTATTTTCAGCAAAATGGGGGTTGTGTGGCCATTGATCATCGACCAGAGGATCATACACCTCACCCCACATATGTTTCCTTGCCATAGATCACATTCTTGGATTCCTGGTGGAGACCATTTCTTGGTCAAAAATCCATACGTGTTAGCCTTTGGTATTTTTGAAAATGGTCATTCATGGCTATTTTCGACAAAAATGGGGGTTGTGTGGCCATTGATCATCGACTAGAGGCTCATACACCTCACCCCACATATGTTTCCTTGCCATAGATCACATTCTTGGATTTCTGGTGGAGACCATTTCTTGGTCAAAAATCCGTAGGTGTTAGCCTTCGGTATTATTGAAAATGGTCGTTCATGGCTATTTTCGACAAAAATGGGGGTTGTGTGGCCATTGATCATCGACCAGACGCTCATACACCTCACCCCACATTTGTTTCCTTGCCATAGATCACATTCTTGGATTTCTGGTGGAGACCATTTCTTGGTCTAAAATCCGTAGGTGTTAGCCTCTAGTATTATTGAAAATGGTCGCTCATGGCTATTTTCAAGGTCGCTCATGGCTATTTTCATAAAAAATGGGGGTTGTGTGGCCATTTATCATCGACTAGAGGCTCATAAACCTCACCCCACATATGTTTCCTTGCCATAGATTACATTCTTGGATTTCTGGTGGAAACCATTTCTTGGTTAAAAACGCGTACGTGTTAGCCTTCGGTATTATGAAAATGGTCATTCATGGCTATTTTCGGCAAAATGGGGGTTGTGTGGCCATTGATCGTCGACCAGAGGCTCATACACCTCACCCCACATATGTTTCCTTGTCGTAGATCACATTCTTGGATTTCTGGTGGAGACCATTTCTTGGTCAAAAAACCGTAGGTGTTAGCCTTCGATATTATTGAAAATGGTCGTTCATGGCTATTTTCGAGAAAAATGGGGGTTGTGTGGCCATTGATCATCGACCAGAGGCTCATACACCTCACCCCACATATGTTTCCTTGCCATAGATTACATTCTTGGATTTCTGGTGGAGACCATTTCTTGGTCAAAAACTCGTACGTGTTAGCCTTCGGTATTATTGAAAATGGTCGTTCAAGGCTATTTTCGGCAAAATGGGGGTTCTGTGGCCATTGATCATCGACCAGAGGCTCGTACACCTCACCCCACATATGTTTCCTTGCCATAGATCACATTCTTGGATTTCTGGTGGAGACCATTTCTTGGTCAAAAATCCGTAGGTGTTAGCCTTCGGTATTATTGAAAATGGTCGTTCATGGCTATTTTCGGCAAAATGGGGGTTCTGTGGCCATTGATCATCGACCAGAGGCTCGTACACCTCACCCCACATATGTTTCCTTGCCATAGATCACATTCTTGGATTTCTGGTGGAGACCATTTCTTGGTAAAAAATCCGTAGGTGTTAGCCTTCGGTATTATTGAAAATGGTCGTTCATGGCTATTTTCGACAAAAATGGGGGTTGTGTGGCCATTGATCATCGACCAGAGGCTCATACACCTCACCCCACATATGTTTCCTCGCCATAGATCACATTCTTGGATTTCTGGTGGAGACCATTTCTTGGTCAAAAATCCGTAGGTCTTAGCCTCTAATATTATTGAAAATGGTCGCTCATGGCTATTTTCGACAAAATGGGGGTTCTGTGGCCATTGATCGTCGACCAGAGGCTCATACACCTCACCCCACATATGTTTCCTTGTCGTAGATCACATTCTTGGATTTCTGGTGGAGACCATTTCTTGGTCAAAAATCCGTAGGTGTTAGCCTTCGATATTATTGAAAATGGTCGTTCATGGCTATTTTCGACAAAAATGGGGGTTGTGTGGCCATTGATCATCGACCAGAGGCTCATACACCTCACCCCACATATGTTTCCTTGCCATAGATCACATTCTTGGATTTCTGGTGGAGACCATTTCTTGGTCAAAAATCTGTAGGTGTTAGCCTTCGGTATTATTGAAAATGGTCGTTCATGGCTATTTTCGACAAAAATGGGGGTTGTGTGGCCATTGATCATCGACCAGACGCTCATACACCTCACCCCACATATGTTTCCTTGCGATAGATCACATTCTTGGATTTCTGGTGGAGACCATTTCTTGGTCTAAAATCCGTAGGTGTTAGCCTCTAGTATTATTGAAAATGGTCGCTCATGGCTATTTTCAAGGTCGCTCATGGCTATTTTCATAAAAAATGGGGGTTGTGTGGCCATTTTCATCGACTAGAGGTTCATAAACCTCACCCCACATATGTTTCCTTGCCATAGATCACATTCTTGAATTTCTGGTGGAGACCATTTCTTGGTCAAAAATCCGTACGTGTTAGCCTTTGGTATTTTTGAAAATGGTCGTTCATGGCTTGGTCGATGATCAATGGCCACACAACCCCCATTTTTTATGAAAATAGCCATGAGCGACCATTTTCAATAATACTAGAGGCTAAGACCTACGGATTTTTGACCAAGAAATGGTCTCCACCAGAAATCCAAGAATGTGATCTATGGCAAGGAAACATATGTGGGGCGAGGTGTATGAGCCTCTCGTCGATGATCAATGGCCACACAACCCCCATTTTTGTCGAAAATAGCCATGAATGACCATTTACAATAATACCGAAGGCTAACACCTACGGATTTTTGACCAAGAAATGGTCTCCACCAGAAATCCAAGAATGTGATCTATGGCAAGGAAACATATGTGGGGTGAGGTGTATGAGCCTATGGTCGATGATCAATGGCCACACAACCCCCATTTTTGTAGAAAATAGCCATGAACGACCATTTTCAATAATATCGAAGGCTAACACCTACGGATTTTTGACCAAGAAATGGTCTCCACCAGAAATCCAAGAATGTGATCTACGACAAGGAAAACATATGTGGGGTGAGGTGTATGAGCCTCTGGTCGACGATCAATGGCCACACAACCCCCATTTTGCCGAAAATAGCCATGAATGACCATTTTCAATAATACCGAAGGCTAACACGTACGAGTTTTTAACCAAGAAATGGTTTCCACCAGAAATCCAAGAATGTAATCTATGGCAAGGAAACATATGTGGGGTGAGGTTTATGAGCCTCTAGTCGATGATAAATGGCCACACAACCCCCATTTTTATGAAAATAGCCATGAGCGACCTTGAAAATAGCCATGAGCGACCATTTTCAATAATACTAGAGGCTAACACCTACGGATTTTAGACCAAGAAATGGTCTCCACCAAAAATCCAAGAATGTGATCTATGGCAAGGAAACATATGTGGGGTGAGGTGTATGAGCGTCTGGTCGATGATCAATGGCCACACAACCCCCATTTTTGTCGAAAATAGCCATGAACGACCATTTTCAATAATACCGAAGGCTAACACCTACGGATTTTTGACCAAGAAATGGTCTCCACCAGAAATCCAAGAATGTGATCTATGGCAAGGAAACATATGTGGGGTGAGATTTATGAGCCTCTAGTCGATGATAAATGGCCACACAACCCCCATTTTTTTATGAAAATAGCCATGAGCGACCATTTTCAATAATATTAGAGGCTAAGACCTACGGATTTTTGACCAAGAAATGGTCTCCACCAGAAATCCAAGAATGTGATCTATGGCAAGGAAACATATGTGGCGTGAGGTGTATGAGCGTCTGGTCGATGATCAATGGCCACACAATCCCCATTTTTGTCGAAAATAGCCATGAACGACCATTTTCAATAATATCGAAGGCTAACACCTACTGATTTTTGACCAAGAAATGGTCTCCACCAGAAATCCAAGAATGTGATCTATGGCAAGGAAACATATGTGGGGTGAGGTGTACGAGCCTCTGGTCGATGTTCAATGGCCACACAACCCCCAATTTTTATGAAAATAGCCATGAGAGACCATTTTCAATAATACTAGAGGCTAAGACCTACGGATTTTTGACCAAGAAATGGTCTCCACCAGAAATCCAAGAATGTGATCTATGGCAAGGAAACATATGTGGGGTGAGGTGTATGAGCCTCTGGTCGATGATCAATGGCCACACAACCCCCATTTTTGTCGAAAATAGCCATGAATGACCATTTACAATAATACCGAAGGCTAACACCTACGGATTTTTGACCAAGAAATGGTCTCCACCAGAAATCCAAGAATGTGATCTATGGCAAGGAAACATATGTGGGGTGAGGTGTATGAGCCTCTAGTCGATGATCAATGGCCACACAACCCCCATTTTTGTCGAAAATAGCCATGAATGACCATTTTCAAAAATACCAAAGGCTAACACGTACGGATTTTTGACCAAGAAATGGTCTCCACCAGAAATCCAAGAATGTGATCTATGGCAAGGAAACATATGTGGGGTGAGGTGTATGAGCCTCTGATCGATGATCAATTGCCACACAACCCCCATTTTGTCGAAAATAGCCATGAACGACCATTTTCAATAATACCGAAGGCTAACACCTACGGATTTTTGACCAAGAAATGGTCTCCACCAGAAATCCAAGAATGTGATCTACGACAAGGAAACATATGTGGGGTGAGGTGTATGAGCCTCTGGTCGACGATCAATGGCCACACAACCCCCATTTTGCCGAAAATAGCCATGAATGACCATTTTCAATAATACCGAAGGCTAACACGTACGAGTTTTTAACCAAGAAATGGTTTCCACCAGAAATCCAAGAATGTAATCTATGGCAAGGAAACATATGTGGGGTGAGGTTTATGAGCCTCTAGTCGATGATAAATGGCCACACAACCCCCATTTTTATGAAAATAGCCATGAGCGACCTTGAAAATAGCCATGAGCGACCATTTTCAATAATACTAGAGGCTAACACCTACGGATTTTAGACCAAGAAATGGTCTCCACCAGAAATCCTAGAATGTGATCTATTGCAAGGAAACATATGGGGGGTGAGGTGGACGAGCCTCTGGTCGATGATCAATGGCCACACAACCCCCATTTTTGTCGAAAATAGCCATGAACGATCATTTACAATAATACCGAAGGCTAACACCTACGGATTTTTGACCAAGAAATGGTCTCCACCAGAAATCCAAGAATGTGATCTATGGCAAGGAAACATATGTGGGGTGAGGTTTATGAGCCTCTAGTCGATGATAAATGGCCACACAACCCCCATTTTTTATGAAAATAGCCATGAGTGACCTTGAAAATAGCCATGAGCGACCATTTTCAATAATACTAGAGGCTAACACCTACGGATTTTAGACCAAGAAATGGTCTCCACCAGAAATCCAAGAATGTGATCTATGGCAAGGAAACATATGTGGGGTGAGGTGTATGAGCGTCTGGTCGATGATCAATGGCCACACAACCCCCATTTTTGTCGAAAATAGCCATGAACGACCATTTTCAATAATACCGAAGGCTAACACCTACGGATTTTTGACCAAAAATGGTCTCCACCAGAAATCCAAGAATGTGATCTATGGCAAGGAAACATATGTGGGGTGAGGTGTATGAGCCTCTGGTCGATGATCATTGGCCACACAACCCCCATTTTTGTCGAAAATAGCCATGAACGACCATTTTCAATAATATCGAAGGCTAACACCTACGGATTTTTGACCAAGAAATGGTCTCGACCAGAAATCCAAGAATGTGATCTACGACAAGGAATTATATGTGGGGTGAGGTGTATGAGCCTCTGGTCGACGATCAATGGCCACACAACCCCCATTTTGCCGAAAATAGCCATGAATGACCATTTTCAATAATATCGAAGGCTAACACCTACGGATTTTTGACCAAGAAATGGTCTCCACCAGAAATCCAAGAATGTGATCTACGACAAGGAAACATATGTGGGGTGAGGTGTATGAGCCTCTGGTCGACGATCAATGGCCACACAACCCCCATTTTGCCGAAAATAGCCATGAATGACCATTTTCAATAATACCGAAGGCTAACACGTACGAGTTTTTAACCAAGAAATGGTTTCCACCAGAAATCCAAGAATGTAATCTATGGCAAGGAAACATATGTGGGGTGAGGTGTATGAGCCTCTAGTCGATGATAAATGGCCACACAACCCCCATTTTTTATGAAAATAGCCATGAGCGACCTTGAAAATAGCCATGAGCAACCATTTTCAATAATACTAGAGGCTAACACCTACGGATTTTGGACCAAGAAAAGGTCTCCACCAGAAATCCAAGAACGTGATCTATGGCAAGGAAACATTTGTGGGGTGAGGTGTATGAGCGTCTGGTCGATGATCAATGGCCACACAACCCCCATTTTTGTCGAAAATAGCCATGAACGACCATTTTCAATAATACCGAAGGCTAACACCTACGGATTTTTGACCAAGAAATGGTCTCCACCAGAAATCCAAGAATGTGATCTATGGCAAGGAAACATATGTGGGGTGAGGTGTATGAGCCTCTAGTCGATGATCAATGGCCACACAACCCCCATTTTTGTCGAAAATAGCCATGAATGACCATTTTCAAAAATACCAAAGGCTAACACGTACGGATTTTTGACCAAGAAATGGTCTCCACCAGAAATCCAAGAATGTGATCTATGGCAAGGAAACATATGTGGGGTGAGGTGTACGAGCCTCTGGTCGATGATCAATGGCCACACAACCCCCATTTTTGTCGAAAATAGCCATGAATGACCATTTTCAATGATACCGAAGGCTAACACGTACGAGTTTTTAACCAAGAAATGGTTTCCACCAGAAATCCAAGAATGTAATCTATGGCAAGGAAACATATGTGGGGTGAGGTGTATGAGCCTCTGGTCGATGATCAATGGCCACACAGCCCCCATTTTTTATGAAAATAGCCATGAGAGACCATTTTCAATAATACTAGAGGCTAAGACTTACGGATTTTTAACCAAGAAATGGTCTCCACCAGAAATCCAAGAATGTGATCTACGACAAGGAAACATATGTGGGGTGAGGTGTATGAGCGTCTGGTCGACGATCAATGGCCACACAACCCCCATTTTTGTCGAAAATAGCCATGAACGACCATTTTCAATAATACCAAAGGCTAACACCTACGGATTTTTGACCAAGAAATGGTCGGGGTGAGGTTTACGAGCCTCTGGTCGATGATCAATGGCCACACAACCCCCATTTTTTATGAAAATAGCCATGAGCGACCTTGAAAATAGCCATGAGCGACCATTTTCAATAATACTAGAGGCTAACACCTACGGATTTTAGACCAAGAAATGGTTTCCACCAGAAATCCAAGAATGTGATCTATGGCAAGGAAACATATGTGGGGTGAGGTGTATGAGCCTCTGGTCGACGATCAATGGCCACACAACCCCCATTTTGCCGAAAATAGCCATGAATGACCATTTTCAATAATACCGAAGGCTAACACCTACGGATTTTTGACCAAGAAATGGTCTCCACCAGAAATCCAAGAATGTGATCTATGGCAAGGAAACATATGTGGGGTGAGGTGTATGAGCCTCTAGTCGACGATCAATGGCCACACAACCCTAATTTTTGTCGAAAATAGCCATGAACGACCATTTTCAATGACACTGAAGGCTAACACCTACGGATTTTTGACCAAGAAATGGTCTCCACCATAAATCCAAGAATGTGATCTATGGCAAGGAAACATATGTGTAGTGAGGTGTATGAGCCTCTGGTCGAAGATCAATGGCCACACAACCCCCATTTTTGTCGAAAATAGCCATGAATGACCATTTTCAAAAATACCAAAGGCTAACACATTCGGATTTTTGCCCAAGAAATGGTCTCCACCAGAAATCCAAGAATGTGATCTATGGCAAGGAAACATATGTGGGGTGAGGTGTATGAGCCTCTGGTCGATGATCAATTGCCACACAACCCCCATTTTGTCGAAAATAGCCATGAACGACCATTTTCAATAATACCGAAGGCTAACACCTACGGATTTTTGACCAAGAAATGGTCTCCACCATAAATCCAAGAATGTGATCTATGGCAAGGAAACATATGTGTAGTGAGGTGTATGAGCGTCTGGTCGATGATCAATGGCCACACAACCCCCATTTTTGTCGAAAATAGCCATGAACGACCATTTTCAATAATACCGAAGGCTAACACCTACGGATTTTTGACCAAGAAATGGTCTCCACCAGAAATCCAAGAATGTGATCTATGGCAAGGAAACATATGTGGGGTGAGGTGTATGAGCCTCTGGTCGATGACCAATGGCCACACAACCCCCATTTTTGTCGAAAATAGCCATGAACGACTATTTTCAATAATATCGAAGGCTAACACCTACGGATTTTTGACCAAGAAATGGTCTCCACCAGAAATCCAAGAATGTGATCTACGACAAGGAAACATATGTGGGGTGAGGTGTATGAGCCTCTGGTCGATGATCAATGGTCACACAACCTCCATTTTCAATCATACCGAAGGGTAACACGTACGGATTTTTGACCAAGAAATGGTCTCCACCAGAAATCCAAGAATGCGATCTATGGCAAGGAAACATATGTGGGGTGTGGTGTATGAGCGTCTGGTCGATGATCAATGGCCATACAACCCCCATTTTTGTCGAAAATAGCCATGAACGACCATTTTCAATAATACCGAAGGCTAACACCTACGGATTTTTGACCAAGAAATGGTCTCCACCAGAAATCCAAGAATGTGATCTACGACAAGGAAACATATGTGGGGTGAGGTGTATGAGCCTCTGGTCGACGATCAATGGCCACACAACCCCCATTTTGCCGAAAATAGCCATGAACGACCATTTTCAATAATACCGAAGGCTAACACCTACGGATTTTTGACCAAGAAATGGTCTCCACTAGAAATCCAAGAATGTGATCTATGGCAAGGAAACATATGTGGGGTGAGGTGTATGAGCCTCTAGTCGATGATCAATGGCCACACAACCCCCATTTTTGTCGAAAATAGCCATGAATGACCATTTTCAAAAATACCAAAGGCTAACACGTACAGATTTTTGACCAAGAAATGGTCTCCACCAGAAATCCAAGAATGTGATCTATGGCAAGGAAACATATGTGGGGTGAGGTGTATGAGCGTCTGGTCGATGATCAATGGCCACACAACCCCCATTTTTGTCGAAAATAGCCATGAACGACCATTTTCAATAATATCGAAGGCTAACACCTACGGATTTTTGACCAAGAAATGGTCTCCACCAGAAATCCAAGAATGTGATCTACGACAAGGAAACATATGTGGGGTGAGGTGTATGAGCCTCTGGTCGACGATCAATGGCCACACAACCCCCATTTTGCCGAAAATAGCCATGAATGACCATTTTCAATAATACCGAAGGCTAACACGTACGAGTTTTTAACCAAGAAATGGTTTCCACCAGAAATCCAAGAATGTGATCTATGGCAAGGAAACATATGTGGGGTGAGGTGTATGAGCCTCTGGTCGATAATCAATGGCCACACAACCCTAATTTTTGTCGAAAATAGCCATGAACGACCATTTTCAATAATACTAGAGGCTAACACCTACGAATTTTAGACCAAGAAATGGTCTCCACCATAAATCCAAGAATGTGATCTATGGCAAGGAAACATATGTGGGGTGAGGTGTATGAGCGTCTGGTCGATGATCAATGGCCACACAACCCCCATTTTTGTCGAAAATAGCCATGAACGACCATTTTCAATAATACCGAAGGCTAACACCTACGGATTTTTGACCAAGAAATGGTCTCCACCAGAAATCCAAGAATGTGATCTATGGCAAGGAAACATATGTGGGGTGAGGTGTATGAGCCTCTGGTCGATGATCAATGGCCACACAACCCCCATTTTTGTCGAAAATAGCCATGATCGACCATTTTCAATAATATCGAAGGCTAACACCTACGGATTTTTGACCAAGAAATGGTCGCCACCAGAAATCCAAGAATGTGATCTACGACAAGGAAACATATGTGGGGTGAGGTGTATGAGCCTCTGGTCGACGATCAATGGCCACACAACCCCCAGTTAGCCTTCGATATTATTGAAAATGGTCGTTCATGGCTATTTTCGACAAAAATGGGGGTTGTGTGGCCATTGATCATCGACCAGAGGCTCATACACCTCACCCCACATTTGTTTCCTTGCCATAGATCACATTCTTGGATTTCTGGTGGAGACCATTTCTTGGTCAAAAATCCGTACGTGTTAGCCTTCGGTATTATTGAAAATGGTCGTTCATGGCTATTTTCGGCAAAATGGGGGTTCTGTGGCCATTGATCATCGACCAGACGCTCATACACCTCACCCCACATATGTTTCCTTGCCATAGATCACATTCTTGGATTTCTGGTGGAGACCATTTCTTGGTCTAAAATCCGTAGGTGTTAGCCTCTAGTATTATTGAAAATGGTCGCTCATGGCTATTTTCAAGGTCGCTCATGGATATTTTCATAAAAAATTGGGGTTGTGTGGCCATTTATCATCGACCAGAGGCTCATAAACCTCACCCCACATATGTTTCCTTGCCATAGATTACATTCTTGGATTTCTGGTGGAAACCATTTCTTGGTTAAAAACTCGTACGTGTTAGCCTTCGATATTATTGAAAATAGTCGTTCATGGCTATTTTCGACAAAAATGGGGGTTGTGTGGCCATTGATCATCAACCAGACGCTCATACACCTCACCCCACATATGTTTCCTTGCCATAGATCACATTCTTGGATTTATGTTGGAGACCATTTCTTGGTCAAAAATCCGTAGGTGTTAGCCTTCGGTATTATTCAAAATGGTCGTTCATGGCTATTTTCGACAAAAATGGGGGTTGTGTGGCCATTGATCGTCGACCAGACGCTCATACACCTCACCCCACATATGTTTCCTTGCCATAGATTACATTCTTGGATTTATGGTGGAGACCATTTCTTGGTCAAAAATCCGTAGGTGTTAGCCTTCAGTATTATTGAAAATGGTCGTTCATGGCTATTTTCGGCAAAATGGGGGTTCTGTGGCAATTGATCATCGACCAGAGGCTCGTACACCTCACCCCACATATGTTTCCTTGCCATAGATCACATTCTTGGATTTCTGGTGGAGACCATTTCTTGGGCAAAAATCCGAATGTGTTAGCCTTTGGTATTTTTGAAAATGGTCATTCATGGCTATTTTCGACAAAAATGGGGGTTGTGTGGCCATTGATCTTCGACCAGAGGCTCATACACCTCACTACACATATGTTTCCTTGCCATAGATCACATTCTTGGATTTATGGTGGAGACCATTTCTTGGTCAAAAATCCGTAGGTGTTAGCCTTCAGTGTCATTGAAAATGGTCGTTCATGGCTATTTTCGACAAAAATTAGGGTTGTGTGGCCATTGATCGTCGACCAGAGGCTCATACACCTCACCCCACATATGTTTCCTTGCCATAGATCACATTCTTGGATTTCTGGTGGAGACCATTTCTTGGTCAAAAATCCGTAGGTGTTAGCCTTCGGTATTATTGAAAATGGTCATTCATGGCTATTTTCGGCAAAATGGGGGTTGTGTGGCCATTGATCGTCGACCAGAGGCTCATACACCTCACCCCACATATGTTTCCTTGCCATAGATCACATTCTTGGATTTCTGGTGGAAACCATTTCTTGGTCTAAAATCCGTAGGTGTTAGCCTCTAGTATTATTGAAAATGGTCGCTCATGGCTATTTTCAAGGTCGCTCATGGCTATTTTCATAAAAAATGGGAGTTGTGTGGCCATTGATCATCGACAAGAGGCTCGTAAACCTCACCCCGACCATTTCTTGGTCAAAAATCCGTAGGTGTTAGCCTTTGGTATTATTGAAAATGGTCGTTCATGGCTATTTTCGACAAAAATGGGGGTTGTGTGGCCATTGATCGTCGACCAGACGCTCATACACCTCACCCCACATATGTTTCCTTGTCGTAGATCACATTCTTGGATTTCTGGTGGAGACCATTTCTTGGTTAAAAATCCGTAGGTCTTAGCCTCTAGTATTATTGAAAATGGTCGCTCATGGCTATTTTCATAAAAAATGGGGGCTGTGTGGCCATTGATCATCGACCAGAGGCTCATACACCTCACCCCACATATGTTTCCTTGCCATAGATTACATTCTTGGATTTCTGGTGGAAACCATTTCTTGGTTAAAAACTCGTACGTGTTAGCCTTCGGTATTATTGAAAATGGTCATTCATGGCTATTTTCGACAAAAATGGGGGTTGTGTGGCCATTGATCATCGACCAGAGGCTCGTACACCTCACCCCACATATGTTTCCTTGCCATAGATCACATTCTTGGATTTCTGGTGGAGACCATTTCTTGGGCAAAAATCCGAATGTGTTAGCCTTTGGTATTTTTGAAAATGGTCATTCATGGCTATTTTCGACAAAAATGGGGGTTGTGTGGCCATTGATCTTCGACCAGAGGCTCATACACCTCACTACACATATGTTTCCTTGCCATAGATCACATTCTTGGATTTATGGTGGAGACCATTTCTTGGTCAAAAATCCGTAGGTGTTAGCCTTCAGTGTCATTGAAAATGGTCGTTCATGGCTATTTTCGACAAAAATTAGGGTTGTGTGGCCATTGATCATCGACCAGAGGCTCATACACCTCACCCCACATATGTTTCCTTGCCATAGATCACATTCTTGGATTTCTGGTGGAGACCATTTCTTGGTCAAAAATCCGTAGGTGTTAGCCTTCGGTATTATTGAAAATGGTCATTCATGGCTATTTTCGGCAAAATGGGGGTTGTGTGGCCATTGATCGTCGACCAGAGGCTCATACACCTCACCCCACATATGTTTCCTTGCCATAGATCACATTCTTGGATTTCTGGTGGAAACCATTTCTTGGTCTAAAATCCGTAGGTGTTAGCCTCTAGTATTATTGAAAATGGTCGCTCATGGCTATTTTCAAGGTCGCTCATGGCTATTTTCATAAAAAATGGGGGTTGTGTGGCCATTGATCATCGACAAGAGGCTCGTAAACCTCACCCCGACCATTTCTTGGTCAAAAATCCGTAGGTGTTAGCCTTTGGTATTATTGAAAATGGTCGTTCATGGCTATTTTCGACAAAAATGGGGGTTGTGTGGCCATTGATCGTCGACCAGATGCTCATACACCTCACCCCACATATGTTTCCTTGTCATAGATCACATTCTTGGATTTCTGGTGGAGACCATTTCTTGGTTAAAAATCCGTAGGTCTTAGCCTCTAGTATTATTGAAAATGGTCGCTCATGGCTATTTTCATAAAAAATGGGGGCTGTGTGGCCATTGATCATCGACCAGAGGCTCATACACCTCACCCCACATATGTTTCCTTGCCATAGATTACATTCTTGGATTTCTGGTGGAAACCATTTCTTGGTTAAAAACTCGTACGTGTTAGCCTTCGGTATTATTGAAAATGGTCATTCATGGCTATTTTCGACAAAAATGGGGGTTGTGTGGCCATTGATCATCGACCAGAGGCTCGTACACCTCACCCCACATATGTTTCCTTGCCATAGATCACATTCTTGGATTTCTGGTGGAGACCATTTCTTGGTCAAAAATCCGTACGTGTTAGCCTTTGGTATTTTTGAAAATGGTCATTCATGGCTATCTTCGACAAAAATGGGGGTTGTGTGGCCATTGATCATCGACTAGAGGCTCATACACCTCACCCCACATATGTTTCCTTGCCATAGATCACATTCTTGGATTTCTGGTGGAGACCATTTCTTGGTCAAAAATCCGTAGGTGTTAGCCTTCGGTATTATTGAAAATGGTCGTTCATGGCTATTTTCGACAAAAATGGGGGTTGTGTGGCCATTGATCATCGACCAGACGCTCATACACCTCACCCCACATATGTTTCTTTGCCATAGATCACATTCTTGGATTTCTGGTGGAGACCTTTTCTTGGTCCAAAATCCGTAGGTGTTAGCCTCTAGTATTATTGAAAATGGTCGCTCATGGCTATTTTCAAGGTCGCTCATGGCTATTTTCATAAAAAATGGGGGTTGTGTGGCCATTTATCATCGACTAGAGGCTCATACACCTCACCCCACATATGTTTCCTTGCCATAGATTACATTCTTGGATTTCTGGTGGAAACCATTTCTTGGTTAAAAACTCGTACGTGTTAGCCTTCGGTATTATTGAAAATGGTCATTCATGGCTATTTTCGGCAAAATGGGGGTTGTGTGGCCATTGATCGTCGACCAGAGGCTCATACACCTCACCCCACATATGTTTCCTTGTCGTAGATCACATTCTTGGATTTCTGGTGGAGACCATTTCTTGGTCAAAAATCCGTAGGTGTTAGCCTTCGATATTATTGAAAATGGTCATTCATGGCTATTTTCGGCAAAATGGGGGTTGTGTGGCCATTGATCGTCGACCAGAGGCTCATACACCTCACCCCACATATGTTTCCTTGTCGTAGATCACATTCTTGGATTTCTGGTGGAGACCATTTCTTGGTCAAAAATCCGTAGGTGTTAGCCTTCGATATTATTGAAAATGGTCGTTCATGGCTATTTTCGACAAAAATGGGGGTTGTGTGGCCAATGATCATCGACCAGAGGCTCATACACCTCACCCCACATATGTTTCCTTGCCATAGATCACATTCTTGGATTTCTGGTGGAGACCATTTCTTGGTCAAAAATCCGTAGGTGTTAGCCTTCGGTATTATTGAAAATGGTCGTTCATGGCTATTTTCGACAAAAATGGGGGTTGTGTGGCCATTGATCATCGACCAGACGCTCATACACCTCACCCCACATATGTTTCCTTGCCATAGATCACATTCTTGGATTTCTAGTGGAGACCATTTCTTGGTCTAAAATCCGTAGGTGTTAGCCTCTAGTATTATTGAAAATGGTCGCTCATGGCTATTTTCAAGGTCGCTCATGGCTATTTTCATAAAAAATGGGGGTTGTGTGGCCATTTATCATCGACTAGAGGCTCATAAACCTCACCCCACATATGTTTCCTTGCCATAGATCACATTCTTGGATTTCTGGTGGAGACCATTTCTTGGTCAAAAATCCGTAGGTGTTAGCCTTCGGTATTATTGTAAATGATCGTTCATGGCTATTTTCGACAAAAATGGGGGTTGTGTGGCCATTGATCATCGACCAGAGGCTCGTCCACCTCACCCCCCATATGTTTCCTTGCAATAGATCACATTCTAGGATTTCTGGTGGAGACCATTTCTTGGTCTAAAATCCGTAGGTGTTAGCCTCTAGTATTATTGAAAATGGTCGCTCATGGCTATTTTCAAGGTCGCTCATGGCTATTTTCATAAAAAATGGGGGTTGTGTGGCCATTTATCATCGACTAGAGGCTCATAGACCTCACCCCACATATGTTTCCTTGCCATAGATTACATTCTTGGATTTCTGGTGGAAACCATTTCTTGGTTAAAAACTCGTACGTGTTAGCCTTCGGTATTATTGAAAATGGTCATTCATGGCTATTTTCGGCAAAATGGGGGTTGTGTGGCCATTGATCGTCGACCAGAGGCTCATACACCTCACCCCACATATGTTTCCTTGTCGTAGATCACATTCTTGGATTTCTGGTAGAGACCATTTCTTGGTCAAAAATCCGTAGGTGTTAGCCTTCGGTATTATTGAAAATGGTCGTTCATGGCTATTTTCGACAAAATGGGGGTTGTGTGGCAATTGATCATCGACCAGAGGCTCATACACCTCACCCCACATATGTTTCCTTGCCATAGATCACATTCTTGGATTTCTGGTGGAGACCATTTCTTGGTCAAAAATCCGTATGTGTTAGCCTTTGGTATTTTTGAAAATGGTCATTCATGGGTATTTTCGACAAAAATGGGGGTTGTGTGGCCATTGATCATCGACTAGAGGCTCATACACCTCACCCCACATATGTTTCCTTGCCATAGTTCACATTCTTGGATTTCTGGTGGAGACCATTTCTTGGTCAAAAATCCGTAGGTGTTAGCCTTCGGTATTATTGTAAATGGTCATTCATGGCTATTTTCGACAAAAATGAGGGTTGTGTGGCCATTGATCATCGACCAGAGGCTCATACACCTCACCCCACATATGTTTCCTTGCCATAGATCACATTCTTGGATTTCTGGTGGAGACCATTTCTTGGTCAAAAATCCGTAGGTCTTAGCCTCTAGTATTATTGAAAATGGTCTCTCATGGCTATTTTCATAAAAATTGGGGGTTGTGTGGCCATTGATCATCGACCAGAGGCTCGTACACCTCACCCCACATATGTTTCCTTGCCATAGATCACATTATTGGATTTCTGGTGGAGACCATTTCTTGGTCAAAAATCCATAGGTGTTAGCCTTCGATATTATTGAAAATGGTCGTTCATGGCTATTTTCGACAAAAATGGGGGTTGTGTGGCCATTGATCATCGACTAGAGGCTCATACACCTCACCCCACATATGTATCCTTGCCATAGATCACATTCTTGGATTTCTGGTGGAGACCATTTCTTGGTCAAAAATCCGTAGGTCTTAGCCTCTAATATTATTGAAAATGGTCGCTCATGGCTATTTTCATAAAAAAATGGGGGTTGTGTGGCCATTTATCATCGACTAGAGGCTCATAAATCTCACCCCACATATGTTTCCTTGCCATAGATCACATTCTTGGATTTCTGGTGGAGACCATTTCTTGGTCAAAAAGTCCGTAGGTGTTAGCCTTCGGTATTATTGAAAATGGTCGTTCATGGCTATTTTCGACAAAAATGGGGGTTGTGTGGCCATTGATCATCGACCAGACGCTCATACACCTCACCCCACATATGTTTCCTTGCCATAGATCACATTCTTGGATTTCTGGTGGAGACCATTTCTTGGTCTAAAATCCGTAGGTGTTAGCATCTAGTATTATTGAAAATGGTCGCTCATGGCTATTTTCAAGGTCGCTCATGGCTATTTTCATAAAAATGGGGGTTGTGTGGCCATTTATCATTGACTAGAGGCTCATAAACCTCACCCCACATATGTTTCCTTGCCATAGATTACATTCTTGGATTTCTGGTGGAAACCATTTCTTGGTTAAAAACTCGTACGTGTTAGCCTTCGGTATTATTGAAAATGGTCATTCATGGCTATTTTCGGCAAAATGGGGGTTGTGTGGCCATTGATCGTCGACCAGAGGCTCATACACCTCACCCCACATATGTTTCCTTGTCGTAGATCACATTCTTGGATTTCTGGTGGAGACCATTTCTTGGTCAAAAATCCGTAGGTGTTAGCCTTCGATATTATTGAAAATGGTCGTTCATGGCTATTTTCGACAAAAATGGGGGTTGTGTGGCCATTGATCATCGACCATAGGCTCATACACCTCACCCCACATATGTTTCCTTGCCATAGATCACATTCTTGGATTTCTGGTGGAGTCCATTTCTTGGTCAAAAATCCGTAGGTGTTAGCCTTCGGTATTATTGTAAATGGTCATTCATGGCTATTTTCGACAAAAATGGGGGTTGTGTGGCCATTGATCATCAACGAGAGGCTCATACACCTCACCCCACATATGTTTCCTTGCCATAGATCACATTCTTGGATTTCTGGTGGAGACCATTTCTTGGTCAAAAATCCGTAGGTCTTAGCCTCTAGTATTATTGAAAATGGTCGCTCATGGCTATTTTCATAAAAAATGGGGGTTGTGTGGCCATTGATCATCGACCAAGCCATGAACGACCATTTTCAAAAATACCAAAGGCTAACACGTACGGATTTTTGACCAAGAAATGGTCTCCACCAGAAATCCAAGAATGTGATCTATGGCAAGGAAACATATGTGGGGTGAGGTTTATGAACCTCTAGTCGATGAAAATGGCCACACAACCCCCATTTTTTATGAAAATAGCCATGAGCGACCTTGAAAATAGCCATGAGCGACCATTTTCAATAATACTAGAGGCTAACACCTACGGATTTTAGACCAAGAAATGGTCTCCACCAGAAATCCAAGAATGTGATCTATGGCAAGGAAACATATGTGGGGTGAGGTGTATGAGCGTCTGGTCGATGATCAATGGCCACACAACCCCCATTTTTGTCGAAAATAGCCATGAACGACCATTTTCAATAATACTGAAGGCTAACACCTACAGATTTTTGACCAAGAAATGGTCTCCACCAGAAATCCAAGAATGTGATCTATGGCAAGGAAACATATGTGGGGTGAGGTGTATGAGCCTCTGGTCGATGATCAATGGCCACACAACCCCCATTTTTGTCGAAAATAGCCATGAACGACCATTTTCAATAATATCGAAGGCTAACACCTACGGATTTTTGACCAAGAAATGGTCTCCACCAGAAATCCAAGAATGTGATCTACGACAAGGAAACATATGTGGGGTGAGGTGTATGAGCCTCTGGTCGACGATCAATGGCCACAGAACCCCCATTTTGCCGAAAATAGCCATGAGCGACCATTTTCAATAATATTAGAGGCTAAGACCTACGGATTTTTGACCAAGAAATGGTCTCCACTAGAAATCCAAGAATGTGATCTATGGCGAGGAAACATATGTGGGGTGAGGTGTATGAGCCTCTGGTCGATGATCAATGGCCACACAACCCCCATTTTTGTCGAAAATAGCCATGAACGACCATTTTCAATAATACCGAAGGCTAACACCTACGGATTTTTGACCAAGAAATGGTCTCCACCAGAAATCCAAGAATGTGATCTATGGCAAGGAAACATATGTGGGGTGAGGTGTACGAGCCTCTAGGTCGATGATCAATGGCCACAGAACCCCCATTTTGCCGAAAATAGCCATGAACGACCATTTTCAATAATACCGAAGGCTAACACTTACGGATTTTTGACCAAGAAATGGTCTCCACCAGAAATCCAAGAATGTGATCTATGGCAAGGAAACATATGTGGGGTGAGGTGTACGAGCCTCTGGTCGATGATCAATGGCCACAGAACCCCCATTTTGCCGAAAATAGCCATGAACGACCATTTTCAATAATACCGAAGGCTAACACGTACGAGTTTTTGACCAAGAAATGGTCTCCACTAGAAATCCAAGAATGTGATCTATGGCAAGGAAACATATGTGGGGTGAGGTGTATGAGCCTCTGGTCGATGATCAATGGCCACACAACCCCCATTTTTGTCGAAAATAGCCATGAACGACCATTTTCAATAATATCGAAGGCTAACACCTACGGTTTTTTGACCAAAAAATTGGTCTCCACCAGAAATCCAAGAATGTGATCTACGACAAGGAAACATATGTGGGGTGAGGTGTATGAGCCTCTGGTCGACGATCAATGGCCACACAACCCCCATTTTGCCGAAAATAGCCATGAATGACCATTTTCAATAATACCGAAGGCTAACACGTACGCGTTTTTAACCAAGAAATGGTTTCCACCAGAAATCCAAGAATGTAATCTATGGCAAGGAAACATATGTGGGGTGAGGTTTATGAGCCTCTAGTCGATGATAAATGGCCACACAACCCCCATTTTTTATGAAAATAGCCATGAGCGACCATTTTCAATAATACTAGAGGCTAACACCTACGGATTTTAGACCAAGAAATGGTCTCCACCAGAAATCCAAGAATGTGATCTATGGCAAGGAAACAAATGTGGGGTGAGGTGTATGAGCGTCTGGTCGATGATCAATGGCCACACAACCCCCATTTTTGTCGAAAATAGCCATGAACGACCATTTTCAATAATACCGAAGGCTAACACCTACGGATTTTTGACCAAGAAATGGTCTCCACCAGAAATCCAAGAATGTGATCTATGGCAAGGAAACATATGTGGGGTGAGGTGTATGAGCCTCTAGTCGATGATCAATGGCCACACAACCCCCATTTTTGTCGAAAATAGCCATGAATGACCATTTTCAAAAATACCAAAGGCTAACACGTATGGATTTTTGACCAAGAAATGGTCTCCACCAGGAATCCAAGAATGTGATCTATGGCAAGGAAACATATGTGGGGTGAGGTGTATGATCCTCTGGTCGATGATCAATGGCCACACAACCCCCATTTTGCCGAAAATAGCCATGAACGACCATTTTCAATAATACCGAAGGCTAACACGTACGAGTTTTTAACCAAGAAATGGTCTCCACCAGAAATCCAAGAATGTGATCTATGGCAAGGAAACATATGTGGGGTGAGGTTTATGAGCCTCTAGGTGATGATAAATGGCCACACAACCCCCATTTTTTATGAAAATAGCCATGAGCGACCATTTTCAATAATACTAGAGGCTAAGACCTACGGATTTTAGACCAAGAAATGGTCTCCACCAGAAATCCAAGAATGTGATCTATGGCAAGGAAACATATGTGGGGTGAGGTGTATGAGCATCTGGTCGATGATCAATGGCCACACACCCCCATTTTTGTCGAAAATAGCCATGAACGACCATTTTCAATAATACCGAAGGCTAACACCTACGGATTTTTGGACCAAGAAATGGTCTCCACCAGAAATCCAAGAATGTGATCTATGGCAAGGAAACATATGTGGGGTGAGGTGTATGAGCCTCTAGTCGATGATCAATGGCCACACAACCCCCATTTTTGTCGAAAATAGCCATGAACGACCATTTTCAATAATACCGAAGGCTAACACCTACGGATTTTTGACCAAGAAATGGTCTCCACCAGAAATCCAAGAATGTGATCTATGACAAGGAAACATATGTGGGGTGAGGTGTATGAGCCTCTGGTCGATGATCAATGGCCACACAACCCCCATTTTGCCGAAAATAGCCATGAATGACCATTTTCAATAATACCGAAGGCTAACACGTACGAGTTTTTAACCAAGAAATGGTTTCCACCAGAAATCCAAGAATGTAATCTATGGCAAGGAAACATATGTGGGGTGAGGTTTATGAGCCTCTAGTCGATGATAAATGGCCACACAACCCCCATTTTTTATGAAAATAGCCATGAGCGACCTTGAAAATAGCCATGAGCGACCATTTTCAATAATACTAGAGGCTAACACCTACGGATTTTAGACCAAGAAATGGTCTCCACCAGAAATCCAAGAATGTGATCTATGGCAAGGAAACATATGTGGGGTGAGGTGTATGAGCGTCTGGTCGATGATCAATGGCCACACAACCCCCATTTTTGTCGAAAATAGCCATGAACGACCATTTTCAATAATACCGAAGGCTAACACCTACGGATTTTTGACCAAGAAATGTCTGCACCAGAAATCCAAGAATGTGATCTATGGCAAGGAAACATATGTGGGGTGAGGTGTATGAGCCTCTAGTCGATGATCAATGGCCACACAACCCCCATTTTTAACCAAAGGCTAACACGTACGGATTTTTAACCAAGAAATGGTCTCCACCAGAAATCCAAGAATGTGATCTATGGCAAGGAAACATATGTGGGGTGAGGTGTACGAGCCTCTGGTTGATGATCAATGGCCACACAACCCCCATTTTGCCGAAAATAGCCATGAATGACCATTTTCAATAATACCGAAGGCTAACACGTACGAGTTTTTAACCAAGAAATGGTTTCCACCAGAAATCCAAGAATGTAATCTATGGCAAGGAAACATATGTGGGGTGAGGTTTATGAGCCTCTAGTCGATGATAAATGGCCACACAACCCCCATTTTTTATGAAAATAGCCATGAGCGACCTTGAAAATAGCCATGAGCGACCATTTTCAATAATACTAGAGGCTAACACCTACGGATTTTAGAACAAGAAATGGTCTCCACCAGAAATCCAAGAATGTGATCTATGGCAAGGAAACATATGTGGGGTGAGGTGTATGAGCGTCTAGTCGATGATCAATGGCCACACAACCCCCATTTTTGTCGAAAATAGCCATGAACGACCATTTTCAATAATACCGAAGGCTAACACCTACGGATTTTTGACCAAGAAATGGTCTCCACCAGAAAGCCAAGAATGTGATCTATGGCAAGGAAACATATGTGGGGTGAGGTGTATGAGCCTCTGGTCGACGATCAATGGCCACACAACCCTAATTTTTGTCGAAAATAGCCATGAACGACCATTTTCAATGACACTGAAGGCTAACACCTACGGATTTTTGACCAAGAAATGATCTCCACCATAAATCCAAGAATGTGATCTATGGCAAGGAAACATATGTGTAGTGAGGTGTATGAGCCTCTGGTCGAAGATCAATGGCCACACAACCCCCATTTTTGTCAAAAATAGCCATGAATGACCATTTTCAAAAATACCAAAGGCTAACACGTACGGATTTTTGACCAAGAAATGGTCTCCACCAGAAATCCAAGAATGTGATCAATGGCAAGGAAACATATGTGGGGTGAGGTGTACGAGCCTCTGGTCGATAATGAATGGTCACACAACCCCCATTTTGCCGAAAATAGCCATGAACGACCATTTTCAATAATATTGAAGGCTAACACGTACGAGTTTTTAACCAAGAAATGGTCTCCACCAGAAATCCAAGAATGTGATCTATGGCAAGGAAACATATGTGGGGCGAGGTTTATGAGCCTCTAGTCGATGATAAATGGCCACACAACCCCCATTTTTTATGAAAATAGCCATGAGCGACCTTGAAAATAGCCATGAGCGACCATTTTCAATAATACTAGAGGCTAACACCTATGGATTTTAGACCAAGAAATGGTCTCCACCAGAAATCCAAGAATGTGATCTATGACAAGGAAACATATGTGGGGTGAGGTGTATGAGCGTCTGGTCGATGATCAATGGCCACACAACCCCCATTTTTGTCGAAAATAGCCATGAACGACCATTTTCAATAATACCGAAGGCTAACACCTACGGATTTTTTACCAAGAAATGGTCTCCACCAGAAATCCAAGAATGTGATCTATGGCAAGGAAACATATGTGGGGTGAGGTGTATGAGCGTCTGGTCGATGATCAATGGCCACACAACCCCCATTTTTGTCGAAAATAGCCATGAATGACCATTTACAATAATACCGAAGGCTAACACCTACGGATTTTTGACCAAGAAATGGTCTCCACCAGAATTCCAAGAATTTGATCTATGGAAAGGAAACATATGTGGGGTGAGGTGTACGAGCCTTTGGTCGATGATCAATGGCCACAGAACCCCCATTTTGCCGAAAATAGCCATGAACGACCATTTTCAATAATACCGAAGGCTAACACGTACGAGTTTTTGACCAAGAAATGGTCTCCACCAAAAATCCAAGAATGTGATCTATGGCAAGGAAACATATGTGGGGTGAGGTGTACGAGCCTCTGGTTGATGATCAATGGCCACACAACCCCCATTTTGCCGAAAATAGCCATGAATGACCATTTTCAATAATACCGAAGGCTAACACGTACGAGTTTTTAACCAAGAAATGGTTTCCACCAGAAATCCAAGAATGTAATCTATGGCAAGGAAACATATGTGGGGTGAGGTTTATGAGCCTCTAGTCGATGATAAATGGCCACACAACCCCCATTTGTTATGAAAATAGCCATGAGCGACCTTGAAAATAGCCATGAGCGACCATTTTCAATAATACTAGAGGATAACACCTACGGATTTTAGACCAAGAAATGGTCTCCACCAGAAATCCAAGAATGTGATCTATGGCAAGGAAACATATGTGGGGTGAGGTGTATGAGCGTCTGGTCGATGATCAATGGCCACACAACCCCCATTTTTGTCGAAAATAGCCATGAACGACCATTTTCAATAATACCGAAGGCTAACACCTACAGGATTTTTGACCAAGAAATGGTCTCCACCAGAAATCCAAGAATGTGATCTATGGCAAGGAAACATATGTGGGGTGAGGTGTATGAGCCTCTGGTCGACGATCAATGGCCACACAACCCTAATTTTTGTCGAAAATAGCCATGAACGACCATTTTCAATGACACTGAAGGCTAACACCTACGGATTTTTGACCAAGAAATGGTCTCCACCATAAATCCAAGAATGTGATCTATGGCAAGGAAACATATGTGTAGTGAGGTGTATGAGCCTCTGGTCGAAGATCAATGGCCACACAACCCCCATTTTTGTCGAAAATAGCCATGAATGACCATTTTCAAAAATACCAAAGGCTAACACGTACGGATTTTTGACCAAGAAATGGTCTCCACCAGAAATCCAAGAATGTGATCAATGGCAAGGAAACATATGTGGGGTGAGGTGTACGAGCCTCTGGTCGATAATGAATGGTCACACAACCCCCATTTTAGCCGAAAATAGCCATGAACGACCATTTTCAATAATACCGAAGGCTAACACGTACGAGTTTTTAACCAAGAAATGGTCTCCACCAGAAATCCAAGAATGTGATCTATGGCAAGGAAACATATGTGGGGCGAGGTTTATGAGCCTCTAGTCGATGATAAATGGCCACACAACCCCCATTTTTTATGAAAATAGCCATGAGCGACCTTGAAAATAGCCATGAGCGACCATTTTCAATAATACTAGAGGCTAACACCTATGGATTTTAGACCAAGAAATGGTCTCCACCAGAAATCCAAGAATGTGATCTATGACAAGGAAACATATGTGGGGTGAGGTGTATGAGCGTCTGGTCGATGATCAATGGCCACACAACCCCCATTTTTGTCGAAAATAGCCATGAACGACCATTTTCAATAATACCGAAGGCTAACACCTACGGATTTTTGACCAAGAAATGGTCTCCACCAGAAATCCAAGAATGTGATCTATGGCAAGGAAACATATGTGGGGTGAGGTGTATGAGCCTCTGGTCGATGATCAATGGCCACACAACCCCCATTTTTGTCGAAAATAGCCATGAACGACCATTTTCAATAATACCGAAGGCTAACACCTACGGATTTTTGACCAAGAAATGGTCTCCACCAGAAATCCAAGAATGTGATCTATGGCAAGGAAACATATGTGGGGTGAGGTGTATGAGCGTCTGGTCGATGATCAATGGCCACACAACCCCCATTTTTGTCGAAAATAGCCATGAATGACCATTTACAATAATACCGAAGGCTAACACCTACGAATTTTTGACCAAGAAATGGTCTCCACCAGAAATCCAAGAATGTGATCTATGGAAAGGAAACATATGTGGGGTGAGGTGTACGAGCCTTTGGTCGATGATCAATGGCCACAGAACCCCCATTTTGCCGAAAATAGCCATGAACGACCATTTTCAATAATACCGAAGGCTAACACGTACGAGTTTTTGACCAAGAAATGGTCTCCACCAAAAATCCAAGAATGTGATCTATGGCAAGGAAACATATGTGGGGTGAGGTGTACGAGCCTCTGGTTGATGATCAATGGCCACACAACCCCCATTTTGCCGAAAATAGCCATGAATGACCATTTTCAATAATACCGAAGGCTAACACGTACGAGTTTTTAACCAAGAAATGGTTTCCACCAGAAATCCAAGAATGTAATCTATGGCAAGGAAACATATGTGGGGTGAGGTTTATGAGCCTCTAGTCGATGATAAATGGCCACACAACCCCCATTTTTTATGAAAATAGCCATGAGCGACCTTGAAAATAGCCATGAGCGACCATTTTCAATAATACTAGAGGATAACACCTACGGATTTTAGACCAAGAAATGGTCTCCACCAGAAATCCAAGAATGTGATCTATGGCAAGGAAACATATGTGGGGTGAGGTGTATGAGCGTCTGGTCGATGATCAATGGCCACACAACCCCCATTTTTGTCGAAAATAGCCATGAACGACCATTTTCAATAATACCGAAGGCTAACACCTACGGATTTTTGACCAAGAAATGGTCTCCACCAGAAATCCAAGAATGTGATCTATGGCAAGGAAACATATGTGGGGTGAGGTGTATGAGCCTCTGGTCGACGATCAATGGCCACACAACCCTAATTTTTGTCGAAAATAGCCATGAACGACCATTTTCAATGACACTGAAGGCTAACACCTACGGATTTTTGACCAAGAAATGGTCTCCACCATAAATCCAAGAATGTGATCTATGGCAAGGAAACATATGTGTGGTGAGGTGTATGAGCCTCTGGTCGAAGATCAATGGCCACACAACCCCCATTTTTGTCGAAAATAGCCATGAATGACCATTTTCAAAAATACAAAAGGCTAACACGTACGGATTTTTGACCAAGAAATGGTCTCCACCAGAAATCCAAGAATGTGATCTATGGCAAGGAAACATATGTGGGGTGAGGTGTACGAGCCTCTGGTCGATAATGAATGGCCACACAACCCCCATTTTGCCGAAAATAGCCATGAACGACCATTTTCAATAATATCGAAGGCTAACACGTACGAGTTTTTAACCAAGAAATGGTCTCCACCAGAAATCCAAGAATGTGATCTATGGCAAGGAAACATATGTGGGGCGAGGTTTATGAGCCTCTAGTCGATGATAAATGGCCACACAACCCCCATTTTTTATGAAAATAGCCATGAGCGACCTTGAAAATAGCCATGAGCGACCATTTTCAATAATACTAGAGGCTAACACCTATGGATTTTAGACCAAGAAATGGTCTCCACTAGAAATCCAAGAATGTGATCTATGGCAAGGAAACATATGTGGGGTGAGGTGTATGAGCGTCTGGTCGATGATCAATGGCCACACAACCTCCATTTTTGTCGAAAATAGCCATGAACGACCATTTTCAATAATACCGAAGGCTAACACCTACGGATTTTTGACCAAGAAATGGTCTCCACCAGAAATCCAAGAATGTGATCTATGGCAAGGAAACATATGTGGGGTGAGGTGTATGAGCCTCTGGTCGATGATCAATGGCCACACAACCCCCATTTTTGTCGAAAATAGCCATGAACGACCATTTTCAATAATACCGAAGGCTAACACCTACGGATTTTTGACCAAGAAATGGTCTCCACCAGAAATCCAAGAATGTGATCTATGGCAAGGAAACATATGTGGGGTGAGGTGTACGAGCCTCTGGTCGATAATGAATGGCCACACAACCCCCATTTTGCCGAAAATAGCCATGAACGACCATTTTCAATAATACCGAAGGCTAACACGTACGAGTTTTTAACCAAGAAATGGTCTCCACCAGAAATCCAAGAATGCGATCTATGGCAAGGAAACATATGTGGGGCGAGGTTTATGAGCCTCTAGTCGATGATAAATGGCCACACAACCCCCATTTTTTATGAAAATAGCCATGAGCGACCTTGAAAATAGCCATGAGCGACCATTTTCAATAATACTAGAGGCTAACACCTATGGATTTTAGACCAAGAAATGGTCTCCACCAGAAATCCAAGAATGTGATCTATGGCAAGGAAACATATGTGGGGTGAGGTGTATGAGCGTCTGGTCGATGATCAATGGCCACACAACCCCCATTTTTGTCGAAAATAGCCATGAACGACCATTTTCAATAATACCGAAGGCTAACACCTACAGATTTTTGACCAAGAAATGGTCTCCACCAGAAATCCAAGAATGTGATCTATGGCAAGGAAACATATGTGGGGTGAGGTGTATGAGCCTCTGGTCGATGATCAATGGCCACACAACCCCCATTTTTGTCGAAAATAGCCATGAACGACCATTTTCAATAATACCGAAGGCTAACACCTACGGATTTTTGACCAAGAAATGGTCTCCACCATAAATCCAAGAATGTGATCTATGGCAAGGAAACATATGTGTGGTGAGGTGTATGAGCCTCTAGTCGAAGATCAATGGCCACACAACCCCCATTTTTGTCGAAAATAGCCATGAATGACCATTTTCAAAAATACCAAAGGCTAACACGTACGGATTTTTGACCAAGAAATGGTCTCCACCAGAAATCCAAGAATGTGATCTATGGCAAGGAAACATATGTGGGGTGAGGTGTACGAGCCTCTGGTCGATAATGAATGGCCACACAACCCCCATTTTGCCGAAAATAGCCATGAACGACCATTTTCAATAATACCGAAGGCTAACACGTACGAGTTTTTAACCAAGAAATGGTCTACACCAGAAATCCAAGAATGTGATCTATGGCAAGGAAACATATGTGGGGCGAGGTTTATGAGCCTCTAGTCGATGATAAATGGCCACACAACCCCCATTTTTTATGAAAATAGCCATGAGCGACCTTGAAAATAGCCATGAGCGACCATTTTCAATAATACTAGAGGCTAACACCTATGGATTTTAGACCAAGAAATGGTCTCCACCAGAAATCCAAGAATGTGATCTATGGCAAGGAAACATATGTGGGGTGAGGTGTATGAGCATCTGGTCGATGATCAATGGCCACACAACCCCCATTTTTGTCGAAAATAGCCATGAACGACCATTTTCAATAATACCGAAGGCTAACACCTACGGATTTTTGACCAAGAAATGGTCTCCACCAGAAATCCAAGAATGTGATCTATGGCAAGGAAACATATGTGGGGTGAGGTGTATGAGCCTCTGGTCGATGATCAATGGCCACACAACCCCCATTTTTGTCGAAAATAGCCATGAACGACCATTTTCAATAATACCGATGGCTAACACCTACGGATTTTTGACCAAGAAATGGTCTCCACCAGAAATCCAAGAATGTGATCTATGGCAAGGAAACATATGTGGGGTGAGGTGTATGAGCGTCTGGTCGATGATCAATGGCCACACAACCCCCATTTTTGTCGAAAATAGCCATGAATGACCATTAACAATAATACCGAAGGCTAACACCTACGGATTTTTGACCAAGAAATGGTCTCCATCAGAAATCCAAAAATGTGATCTATGGAAAGGAAACATATGTGGGGTGAGGTGTACGAGCCTCTGGTCGATGATCAATGGCCACAGAACCCCCATTTTGCCGAAAATAGCCATGAACGACCATTTTCAATAATACCGAAGGCTAACACGTACGAGTTTTTGACCAAGAAATGGTCTCCACCAAAAATCCAAGAATGTGCTATATGGCAAGGAAACATATGTGGGGTGAGGTGTATGAGCGTCTGGTCGATGATCAATGGCCACACAACCCCCATTTTTGTCGAAAATAGCCATGAATGACCATTTACAATAATACCGAAGGCTAACACCTACGGATTTTTGACCAAGAAATGGTCTCCACCAGAAATCCAAGAATGTGATCTATGGCAAGGAAACATATGTGGAGTGAGGTGTATGAGCCTCTAGTCGACGATCAATGGCCACACAACCCTAATTTTTGTCGAAAATAGCCATGAACGACCATTTTCAATGACACTGAAGGCTAACACCTACGGATTTTTGACCAAGAAATGGTCTCCACCATAAATCCAAGAATGTGATCTATGGCAAGGAAACATATGTGGGGTGAGGTGTATGAGCCTCTGGTCGATGATCAATGGCCACACAACCCCCATTATTGTCGAAAATAGCAATGAACGACCATTTTCAATAATATCGAAGGCTAACACCTACGGATTTTTGACCAAGAAATGGTCTCCACCAGAAATCCAAGAATGTGATCTACGACAAGGAAACATATGTGGGGTGAGGTGTATGAGCCTCTGGTCGACGATCAATGGCCACACAACCCCCATTTTGCCGAAAATAGCCATGAATGACCATTTTCAATAATACCGAAGGCTAACACGTACGAGTTTTTAACCAAGAAATGGTTTCCACCAGAAATCCAAGAATGTAATCTATGGCAAGGAAACATATGTGGGGTGAGGTTTATGAGCCTCTAGTCGATGATAAATGGCCACACAACCCCCATTTTTTATGAAAATAGCCATGAGCGACCTTGAAAATAGCCATGAGCGACCATTTTCAATAATACTAGAGGCTAACACCTACGGATTTTAGACCAAGAAATGGTCTCCACCAGAAATCCAAGAATGTGATCTATGGCAAGGTAACATATGTGGGGTGACGTGTATGAGCGTCTGGTCGATGATCAATGGCCACACAACCCCCATTTTTGTCGAAAATAGCCATGAACGACCATTTTCAATAATACCGAAGGCTAACACCTACGGATTTTTGACCAAGAAATGGTCTCCACCAGAAATCCAAGAATGTGATCTATGGCAAGGAAACATATGTGGGGTGAGGTGTATGAGCCTCTGGTCGACGATCAATGGCCACACAACCCTAATTTTTGTCGAAAATAGCCATGAACGACCATTTTCAATGACACTGAAGGCTAACACCTACGGATTTTTGACCAAGAAATGGTCTCCACCATAAATCCAAGAATGTGATCTATGGCAAGGAAACATATGTGTAGTGAGGTGTATGAGCCTCTGGTCGAAGATCAATGGCCACACAACCCCCATTTTTGTCGAAAATAGCCATGAATGACCATTTTCAAAAATACCAAAGGCTAACACGTACGGATTTTTGACCAAGAAATGGTCTCCACCAGAAATCCAAGAATGTGATCTATGGCAAGGAAACATATGTGGGGTGAGGTGTACGAGCCTCTGGTCGATGATCAATGGCCACACAACCCCCATTTTGCCGAAAATAGCCATGAACGACCATTTTCAATAATACCGAAGGCTAACACGTACGAGTTTTTAACCAAGAAATGGTCTCCACCAGAAATCCAAGAATGTGATCTATGGCAAGGAAACATATGTGGGGTGAGGTTTATGAGCCTCTAGTCGATGATAAATGGCCACACAACCCCCATTTTTTATGAAAATAGCCATGAGCGACCTTGAAAATAGCCATGAGCGACCATTTTCAATAATACTAGAGGCTAACACCTACGGATTTTAGACCAAGAAATGGTCTCCACCAGAAATCCAAGAATGTGATCTATGGCAAGGAAACATATGTGGGGTGAGGTGTATGAGCGTCTGGTCGATGATCAATGGCCACACAACCCCCATTTTTGTTGAAAATAGCCATGAACGACCATTTTCAATAATACCGAAGGCTAACACCTACGGATTTTTGACCAAGAAATGGTCTCCACCAGAAATCCAAGAATGTGATCTATGGCAAGGAAACATATGTGGGGTGAGGTGTATGAGCCTCTGGTCGACGATCAATGGCCACACAACCCTAATTGTTTGTCGAAAATAGCCATGAACGACCATTTTCAATAATACCGATGGCTAACACCTACGGATTTTTGACCAAGAAATGGTCTCCACCAGAAATCCAAGAATGTGATCTATGGCAAGGAAACATATGTGGGGTGAGGTGTATGAGCGTCTGGTCGATGATCAATGGCCACACAACCCCCATTTTTGTCGAAAATAGCCATGAATGACCATTAACAATAATACCGAAGGCTAACACCTACGGATTTTTGACCAAGAAATGGTCTCCATCAGAAATCCAAAAATGTGATCTATGGAAAGGAAACATATGTGGGGTGAGGTGTACGAGCCTCTGGTCGATGATCAATGGCCACAGAACCCCCATTTTGCCGAAAATAGCCATGAACGACCATTTTCAATAATACCGAAGGCTAACACGTACGAGTTTTTGACCAAGAAATGGTCTCCACCAAAAATCCAAGAATGTGCTATATGGCAAGGAAACATATGTGGGGTGAGGTGTATGAGCGTCTGGTCGATGATCAATGGCCACACAACCCCCATTTTTGTCGAAAATAGCCATGAATGACCATTTACAATAATACCGAAGGCTAACACCTACGGATTTTTGACCAAGAAATGGTCTCCACCAGAAATCCAAGAATGTGATCTATGGCAAGGAAACATATGTGGAGTGAGGTGTATGAGCCTCTAGTCGACGATCAATGGCCACACAACCCTAATTTTTGTCGAAAATAGCCATGAACGACCATTTTCAATGACACTGAAGGCTAACACCTACGGATTTTTGACCAAGAAATGGTCTCCACCATAAATCCAAGAATGTGATCTATGGCAAGGAAACATATGTGGGGTGAGGTGTATGAGCCTCTGGTCGATGATCAATGGCCACACAACCCCCATTATTGTCGAAAATAGCAATGAACGACCATTTTCAATAATATCGAAGGCTAACACCTACGGATTTTTGACCAAGAAATGGTCTCCACCAGAAATCCAAGAATGTGATCTACGACAAGGAAACATATGTGGGGTGAGGTGTATGAGCCTCTGGTCGACGATCAATGGCCACACAACCCCCATTTTGCCGAAAATAGCCATGAATGACCATTTTCAATAATACCGAAGGCTAACACGTACGAGTTTTTAACCAAGAAATGGTTTCCACCAGAAATCCAAGAATGTAATCTATGGCAAGGAAACATATGTGGGGTGAGGTTTATGAGCCTCTAGTCGATGATAAATGGCCACACAACCCCCATTTTTTATGAAAATAGCCATGAGCGACCTTGAAAATAGCCATGAGCGACCATTTTCAATAATACTAGAGGCTAACACCTACGGATTTTAGACCAAGAAATGGTCTCCACCAGAAATCCAAGAATGTGATCTATGGCAAGGTAAACATATGTGGGGTGAGGTGTATGAGCGTCTGGTCGATGATCAATGGCCACACAACCCCCATTTTTGTCGAAAATAGCCATGAACGACCATTTTCAATAATACCGAAGGCTAACACCTACGGATTTTTGACCAAGAAATGGTCTCCACCAGAAATCCAAGAATGTGATCTATGGCAAGGAAACATATGTGGGGTGAGGTGTATGAGCCTCTGGTCGACGATCAATGGCCACACAACCCTAATTTTTGTCGAAAATAGCCATGAACGACCATTTTCAATGACACTGAAGGCTAACACCTACGGATTTTTGACCAAGAAATGGTCTCCACCATAAATCCAAGAATGTGATCTATGGCAAGGAAACATATGTGTAGTGAGGTGTATGAGCCTCTGGTCGAAGATCAATGGCCACACAACCCCCATTTTTGTCGAAAATAGCCATGAATGACCATTTTCAAAAATACCAAAGGCTAACACGTACGGATTTTTGACCAAGAAATGGTCTCCACCAGAAATCCAAGAATGTGATCTATGGCAAGGAAACATATGTGGGGTGAGGTGTACGAGCCTCTGGTCGATGATCAATGGCCACACAACCCCCATTTTGCCGAAAATAGCCATGAACGACCATTTTCAATAATACCGAAGGCTAACACGTACGAGTTTTTAACCAAGAAATGGTCTCCACCAGAAATCCAAGAATGTGATCTATGGCAAGGAAACATATGTGGGGTGAGGTTTATGAGCCTCTAGTCGATGATAAATGGCCACACAACCCCCATTTTTTATGAAAATAGCCATGAGCGACCTTGAAAATAGCCATGAGCGACCATTTTCAATAATACTAGAGGCTAACACCTACGGATTTTAGACCAAGAAATGGTCTCCACCAGAAATCCAAGAATGTGATCTATGGCAAGGAAACATATGTGGGGTGAGGTGTATGAGCGTCTGGTCGATGATCAATGGCCACACAACCCCCATTTTTGTTGAAAATAGCCATGAACGACCATTTTCAATAATACCGAAGGCTAACACCTACGGATTTTTGACCAAGAAATGGTCTCCACCAGAAATCCAAGAATGTGATCTATGGCAAGGAAACATATGTGGGGTGAGGTGTATGAGCCTCTGGTCGACGATCAATGGCCACACAACCCTAATTGTTTGTCGAAAATAGCCATGAACGACCATTTTCAATAATACCGATGGCTAACACCTACGGATTTTTGACCAAGAAATGGTCTCCACCAGAAATCCAAGAATGTGATCTATGGCAAGGAAACATATGTGGGGTGAGGTGTATGAGCGTCTGGTCGATGATCAATGGCCACACAACCCCCATTTTTGTCGAAAATAGCCATGAATGACCATTAACAATAATACCGAAGGCTAACACCTACGGATTTTTGACCAAGAAATGGTCTCCATCAGAAATCCAAAAATGTGATCTATGGAAAGGAAACATATGTGGGGTGAGGTGTACGAGCCTCTGGTCGATGATCAATGGCCACAGAACCCCCATTTTGCCGAAAATAGCCATGAACGACCATTTTCAATAATACCGAAGGCTAACACGTACGAGTTTTTGACCAAGAAATGGTCTCCACCAAAAATCCAAGAATGTGCTATATGGCAAGGAAACATATGTGGGGTGAGGTGTATGAGCGTCTGGTCGATGATCAATGGCCACACAACCCCCATTTTTGTCGAAAATAGCCATGAATGACCATTTACAATAATACCGAAGGCTAACACCTACGGATTTTTGACCAAGAAATGGTCTCCACCAGAAATCCAAGAATGTGATCTATGGCAAGGAAACATATGTGGAGTGAGGTGTATGAGCCTCTAGTCGACGATCAATGGCCACACAACCCTAATTTTTGTCGAAAATAGCCATGAACGACCATTTTCAATGACACTGAAGGCTAACACCTACGGATTTTTGACCAAGAAATGGTCTCCACCATAAATCCAAGAATGTGATCTATGGCAAGGAAACATATGTGGGGTGAGGTGTATGAGCCTCTGGTCGATGATCAATGGCCACACAACCCCCATTATTGTCGAAAATAGCAATGAACGACCATTTTCAATAATATCGAAGGCTAACACCTACGGATTTTTGACCAAGAAATGGTCTCCACCAGAAATCCAAGAATGTGATCTACGACAAGGAAACATATGTGGGGTGAGGTGTATGAGCCTCTGGTCGACGATCAATGGCCACACAACCCCCATTTTGCCGAAAATAGCCATGAATGACCATTTTCAATAATACCGAAGGCTAACACGTACGAGTTTTTAACCAAGAAATGGTTTCCACCAGAAATCCAAGAATGTAATCTATGGCAAGGAAACATATGTGGGGTGAGGTTTATGAGCCTCTAGTCGATGATAAATGGCCACACAACCCCCATTTTTTATGAAAATAGCCATGAGCGACCTTGAAAATAGCCATGAGCGACCATTTTCAATAATACTAGAGGCTAACACCTACGGATTTTAGACCAAGAAATGGTCTCCACCAGAAATCCAAGAATGTGATCTATGGCAAGGTAACATATGTGGGGTGACGTGTATGAGCGTCTGGTCGATGATCAATGGCCACACAACCCCCATTTTTGTCGAAAATAGCCATGAACGACCATTTTCAATAATACCGAAGGCTAACACCTACGGATTTTTGACCAAGAAATGGTCTCCACCAGAAATCCAAGAATGTGATCTATGGCAAGGAAACATATGTGGGGTGAGGTGTATGAGCCTCTGGTCGACGATCAATGGCCACACAACCCTAATTTTTGTCGAAAATAGCCATGAACGACCATTTTCAATGACACTGAAGGCTAACACCTACGGATTTTTGACCAAGAAATGGTCTCCACCATAAATCCAAGAATGTGATCTATGGCAAGGAAACATATGTGTAGTGAGGTGTATGAGCCTCTGGTCGAAGATCAATGGCCACACAACCCCCATTTTTGTCGAAAATAGCCATGAATGACCATTTTCAAAAATACCAAAGGCTAACACGTACGGATTTTTGACCAAGAAATGGTCTCCACCAGAAATCCAAGAATGTGATCTATGGCAAGGAAACATATGTGGGGTGAGGTGTACGAGCCTCTGGTCGATGATCAATGGCCACACAACCCCCATTTTGCCGAAAATAGCCATGAACGACCATTTTCAATAATACCGAAGGCTAACACGTACGAGTTTTTAACCAAGAAATGGTCTCCACCAGAAATCCAAGAATGTGATCTATGGCAAGGAAACATATGTGGGGTGAGGTTTATGAGCCTCTAGTCGATGATAAATGGCCACACAACCCCCATTTTTTATGAAAATAGCCATGAGCGACCTTGAAAATAGCCATGAGCGACCATTTTCAATAATACTAGAGGCTAACACCTACGGATTTTAGACCAAGAAATGGTCTCCACCAGAAATCCAAGAATGTGATCTATGGCAAGGAAACATATGTGGGGTGAGGTGTATGAGCGTCTGGTCGATGATCAATGGCCACACAACCCCCATTTTTGTTGAAAATAGCCATGAATGACCATTTTCAATAATACCGAAGGCTAACACCTACGGATTTTTGACCAAGAAATGGTCTCCACCAGAAATCCAAGAATGTGATCTATGGCAAGGAAACATATGTGGGGTGAGGTGTATGAGCCTCTGGTCGACGATCAATGGCCACACAACCCTAATTGTTTGTCGAAAATAGCCATGAACGACCATTTTCAATGACACTGAAGGCTAACACCTACGGATTTTTGACCAAGAAATGGTCTCCACCATAAATCCAAGAATGTGATCTATGGCAAGGAAACATATGTGTACTGAGGTGTATGAGCCTCTGGTCGAAGATCAATGGCCACACAACCCCCATTTTTGTCGAAAATAGCCATGAATGACCATTTTCAAAAATACCAAAGGCTAACACATTCGGATTTTTGCCCAAGAAATGGTCTCCACCAGAAATCAAAGAATGTGATCTATGGCAAGGAAACATATGTGGGGTGAGGTGTACGAGCCTCTGGTCGATGATCAATGGCCACAGAACCCCCATTTTGCCGAAAATAGCCATGAATGACCATTTTCAATAATACCAAAGGCTAACACGTACGAGTTTTTGACCAAGAAATGGTCTCCACCAAAAATCCAAGAATGTGATCTATGGCAAGGAAACATATGAGGGGTGAGATTTATGAGCCTCTAGTCGATGATAAATGGCCACACAACCCCCATTTTTTATGAAAATAGCCATGAGCGACCATTTTCAATAATATTAGAGGCTAAGACCTACGGATTTTTGACCAAGAAATGGCCTCCACCAGAAATCTAAGAATGTGATCTATGGCAAGGAAACATATGTGGGGTGAGGTGTATGAGCCTCTGGTCGATGATCAATGGCCACACAACCCACATTGTTGTCGAAAATAGCCATGAATGACCATTTACAATAATACCGAAGGCTAACACCTACGAATTTTTGACCAAGAAATGGTCTCCACCAGAAATCCAAGAATGTGATCTATGGCAAGGAAACATATGTGGGGTGAGGTGTATGAGCCTCTGGTCGATGATCAATGGCCACACAACCCCCATTTTTGTCGAAAATGGCCATGAACGACCATTTTCAATAATATCGAAGGCTAACACCTACGGATTTTTGACCAAGAAATGGTCTCCACCAGAAACCCAAGAATGTGATCTACGACAAGGAAACATATGTGGGGTGAGGTGTATGAGCCTCTGGTCGACGATCAATGGCCACACAACCCCCATTTTGCCGAAAATAGCCATGAATGACCATTTTCAATAATACCGAAGGCTAACACGTACGAGTTTTTAACCAAGAAATGGTTTCCACCAGAAATCCAAGAATGTAATCTATGGCAAGGAAACATATGTGGGGTGAGGTGTACGAGCCTCTGGTCGATGATCAATGGCCACACAACCCCCATTTTGCCGAAAATAACCATGAACGACCATTTTCAATAATACCGAAGGCTAACACGTACGAGTTTTTGACCAAGAAATGGTCTCCACCAAAAATCCAAGAATGTGATCTATGGCAAGGAAACATATGTGGGGTGAGATTTATGAGCCTCTAGTCGATGATAAATGGCCACACAACCCCCATTTTTTTATGAAAATAGCCATGAGCGACCATTTTCAATAATATTAGAGGCTAAGACCTACGGATTTTTGACCAAGAAATGGTCTCCACCAGAAATTCAAGAATGTGATCTATGGCAAGGAAACATATGTGGGGTGAGGTGTATGAGCCTATGGTCGATGATCAATGGCCACACAACCCCCATTTTTGTCGAAAATAGCCATGAATGACCATTTACAATAATACCGAAGGCTAACACCTACGGATTTTTGACCAAGAAATGGACTCCACCAGAAATCCAAGAATGTGATCTATGGCAAGGAAACATATGTGGGGTGAGGTGTATGAGCCTCTGGTCGATGATCAATGGCCACACAACCCCCATTTTTGTCGAAAATAGCCATGAACGACCATTTTCAATAATATCGAAGGCTAACACCTACGGATTTTTGACCAAGAAATGGTCTCCACCAGAAATCCAAGAATGTGATCTACAACAAGGAAACATTTGTGGGGTGAGGTGTATGAGCCTCTGGTCGACGATCAATGGCCACACAACCCCCATTTTGCCGAAAATAGCCATGAATGACCATTTTCAATAATACCGAAGGCTAACACGTACGAGTTTTTAACCAAGAAATGGCTTCCACCAGAAATACAAGAATGTAATCTATGGCAAGGAAACATATGTGGGGTGAGGTTTATGAGCCTCTAGTCGATGATAAATGGCCAGACAACCCCCATTTTTTATGAAAATAGCCATGAGCGACCTTGAAAATAGCCATGAGCGACCTTGAAAATAATATTAGAGGCTAACACCTACGGATTTTAGACCAAGAAATGGTCTCCACCAGAAATCCAAGAATGTGATCTACGACAAGGAAACATATGTGGGGTGAGGTGTATGAGCCTCTGGTCGACGATCAATGGCCACACAACCCCCATTTTGCTGAAAATAGCCAAGAATGACCATTTTCAATAATACCGAAGGCTAACACGTACGAGTTTTTAACCAAGAATTGGCTTCCACCAGAAATCCAAGAATGTAATCTATGGCAAGGAAACATATGTGGGGTGAGATTTATGAGCCTCTAGTCGATGATAAATGGCCACACAACCCCCATTTTTTATGAAAATAGCCATGAGCGACCTTGAAAATAGCCATGAGCGACCATTTTCAATAATACTAGAGGCTAACACCTACGGATTTTAGACCAAGAAATGGTCTCCACCAGAAATCCAAGAATGTGATCTATGGCAAGGAAACATATGTGGGGTGAGGTGTATGAGCGTCTGGTCGATGATCAATGGACACACAACCCCCATTTTTGTCGAAAATAGCCATGAACGACCATTTTCAATAATACCGAAGGCTAACACCTACGGATTTTTGACCAAGAAATGGTCTCCACCAATAATCCAAGAATGTGATTTATGGCAAAGAAACATATGTGGGGTGAGGTGTATGAGCCTCTGGTCGACGATCAATGGCCACACAACCCTAATTTTTGTCGAAAATAGCCATGAACGACCATTTTCAATGACACTGAAGGCTAACACCTACGGATTTTTGACCAAGAAATGGTCTCCACCATAAATCCAAGAATGTGATCTATGGCAAGGAAACATATGTGTAGTGAGGTGTATGAGCCTCTGGTCGAAGATCAATGGCCACACAACCCCCATTTTTGTCGAAAATAGCCACGAATGACCATTTTCAAAAATACCAAAGGCTAACACGTACGGATTTTTGACCAAGAAATGGTCTCCACCAGAAATCCAAGAATGTGATCTATGGCAAGGAAACATATGTGGGGTGAGGTGTACGAGCCTCTGGTCGATGATCAATGGCCACACAACCCCCATTTTGCCGAAAATAGCCATGAACGACCATTTTCAATAATACCGAAGGCTAACACGTACGAGTTTTTAACCAAGAAATGGTCTCCACCAGAAATCCAAGAATGTGATCTATGGCAATGAAACATATGTGGGGTGAGGTTTATGAGCCTCTAGTCGATGATAAATGGCCACACAACCCCCATTTTTTATGAAAATAGCCATGAGCGACCTTGAAAATAGCCATGAGCGACCATTTTCAATAATACTAGAGGCTAACACCTACGGATTTTAGACCAAGAAATGGTCTCCACCAGAAATCCAAGAATGTGATCTATGGCAAGGAAACATATGTGGGGTGAGGTGTATGAGCGTCTGGTCGATGATCAATGGCCACACAACCCCCATTTTTGTCGAAAATAGCCATGAACGACCATTTTCAATAATACCTAAGGCTAAAACCTACGGATTTTTGACCAAGAAATGGTCTCCACCAGAAATCCAAGAATGTGATCTATGGCAAGGAAACATATGTGGGGTGAGGTGTATGAGCCTCTGGTCGACGATCAATGGCCACACAACCCTAATTTTTGTCGAAAATAGCCATGAACGACCATTTTCAATGACACTGAAGGCTAACACCTACGGATTTTTGACCAAGAAATGGTCTCCACCATAAATCCAAGAATGTGATCTATGGCAAGGAAACATATGTGTAGTGAGGTGTATGAGCCTCTGGTCGAAGTTCAATGGCCACACAACCCCCATTTTTGTCGAAAATAGCCATGAATGACCATTTTCAAAAATACCAAAGGCTAACACATTCGGATTTTTGCCCAAGAAATGGTCTCCACCAGAAATCCAAGAATGTGATCTATGGCAAGGAAACATATGTGGGGTGAGGTGTACGAGTCTCTGGTCGATGATCAATGGCCACAGAACCCCCATTTTGCCGAAAATAGCCATGAACGACCATTTTCAATAATACCGAAAGCTAACACGTACGAGTTTTTGACCAAGAAATGGTCTCCACCAAAAATCCAAGAATGTGATCTATGGCAAGGAAACATATGTGGGGTGAGATTTATGAGCCTCTAGTCGATGATAAATGGCCACACAACCCCGTTTTTTTATGAAAATAGCCATGAGCGACCATTTTCAATAATATTAGAGGCTAAGACCTACGGATTTTTGACCAAGAAATGGTCTCCACCAGAAATCCAAGAATGTGATCTATGGCAAGGAAACATATGTGGGGTGAGGTGTATGAGCCTCTGGTCGATGATCAATGGCCACACAACCCCCATTTTTGTCGAAAATAGCCATGAATGACCATTTACAATAATACCGAAGGCTAACACCTACGGATTTTTGACCAAGAAATGGTCTCCACCAGAAATCCAAGAATGTGATCTATGGCAAGTAAACATATGTGGGGTGAGGTGTATGAGCCTCTGGTCGATGATCAATGGCCACACAACCCCCATTTTTGTCGAAAATAGCCATGAACGACCATTTTCAATAATATCGAAGGCTAACACCTACGGATTTTTGACCAAGAAATGGTCTCCACCAGAAATCCAAGAATGTGATCTATGGCAAGGAAACATATGTGGGGTGAGGTGTATGAGCCTCTGGTCGACGATCAATGGCCACACAACCCTAATTTTTGTCGAAAATAGCCATGAACGACCATTTTCAATGACACTGAAGGCTAACACCTACGGATTTTTGACCAAGAAATGGTCTCCACCATAAATCCAAGAATGTGATCTATGGCAAGGAAACATATGTGTAGTGAGGTGTATGAGCCTCTGGTCGAAGATCAATGGCCACACAACCCCCATTTTTGTCGAAAATAGCCATGAATGACCATTTTCAAAAATACCAAAGGCTAACACATTCGGATTTTTGCCCAAGAAATGGTCTCCACCAGAAATCCAAGAATGTGATCTATGGCAAGGAAACATATGTGGGGTGAGGTGTACGAGTCTCTGGTCGATGATCAATGGCCACAGAACCCCCATTTTGCCGAAAATAGCCATGAACGACCATTTTCAATAATACCGAAAGCTAACACGTACGAGTTTTTGACCAAGAAATGGTCTCCACCAAAAATCCAAGAATGTGATCTATGGCAAGGAAACATATGTGGGGTGAGATTTATGAGCCTCTAGTCGATGATAAATGGCCACACAACCCCCGTTTTTTTATGAAAATAGCCATGAGCGACCATTTTCAATAATATTAGAGGCTAAGACCTACGGATTTTTGACCAAGAAATGGTCTCCACCAGAAATCCAAGAATGTGATCTATGGCAAGGAAACATATGTGGGGTGAGGTGTATGAGCCTCTGGTCGATGATCAATGGCCACACAACCCCCATTTTTGTCGAAAATAGCCATGAATGACCATTTACAATAATACCGAAGGCTAACACCTACGGATTTTTGACCAAGAAATGGTCTCCACCAGAAATCCAAGAATGTGATCTATGGCAAGGAAACATATGTGGGGTGAGGTGTATGAGCCTCTGGTCGATGATCAATGGCCACACAACCCCCATTTTTGTCGAAAATAGCCATGAACGACCATTTTCAATAATATCGAAGGCTAACACCTACGGATTTTTGACCAAGAAATGGTCTCCACCAGAAATCCAAGAATGTGATCTACGACAAGTAAACATATGTGGGGTGAGGTGTATGAGCCTCTGGTCGACGATCAATGGCCACACAACCCCCATTTTGCCGAAAATAGCCATGAATGACCATTTTCAATAATACCGAAGGCTAACACGTACGAGTTTTTAACCAAGAAATGGTTTCCACCAGAAATCCAAGAATGTAATCTATGGCAAGGAAACATATGTGGGGTGAGGTTTATGAGCCTCTAGTCGATGATAAATGGCCACACAACCCCCATTTTTTATGAAAATAGCCATGAGCGACCTTGAAAATAGCCATGAGCGACCATTTTCAATAATATTAGAGGCTAAGACCTACGGATTTTTGACCAAGAAATGGTCTCCACCAGAAATCCAAGAATGTGATCTATGGCAAGGAAACATATGTGGGGTGAGGTGTATGAGCCTCTGGTCGATGATCAATGGCCACACAACCCCCATTTTTGTCGAAAATAGCCATGAATGACCATTTACAATAATACCGAAGGCTAACACCTACGGATTTTTGACCAAGAAATGGTCTCCACCAGAAATCCAAGAATGTGATCTATGGCGAGGAAACATATGTGGGGTGAGGTGTATGAGCGTCTGGTCGATGATCAATGGCCACACAACCCCCATTTTTGTCGAAAATAGCCATGAACGACCATTTTCAATAATACCGAAGGCTAACACCTACGGAATTTTGACCAAGAAATGGTCTCCACCAGAAATCCAAGAATGTGATCTATGGCAAGGAAACATATGTGGGGTGAGGTGTATGAGCCTCTGGTCGACGATCAATGGCCACACAACCCCCATTTTTTATGAAAATAGCCATGAGCGACCTTGAAAATAGCCATGAGCGACCATTTTCAATAATACTAGAGGCTAACACCTACGGATTTTAGACCAAGAAATGGTCTCCACCAGAAATCCAAGAATGTGATCTATGGCAAGGAAACATATGTGGGGTGAGGTGTATGAGCGTCTGGTCGATGATCAATGGCCACACAACCCCCATTTTTGTCGAAAATAGCCATGAACGACCATTTTCAATAATACCGAAGGCTAACACCAACGGATTTTTGACCAAGAAATGGTCTCCACCAGAAATCCAAGAATGTGATCTATGGCAAGGAAACATATGTGGGTGAGGTGTATGAGCCTCTGGTCGATGATCAATGGCCACACAACCCCCATTTTTGTCGAAAATAGCCATGAACGACCATTTTCAATAATATCGAAGGCTAACACCTACGGATTTTTGACCAAGAAATGGTCTCCACCAGAAATCCAAGAATGTGATCTACGACAAGGAAACATATGTGGGGTGAGGTGTATGAGCCTCTGGTCGACGATCAATGGCCACACAACCCCCATTTTACCGAAAATAGCCATGAATGACCATTTTCAATAATATCGAAGGCTAACACCTACGAATTTTTGACCAAGAAATGGTCTCCACCAGAAATCCAAGAATGTGATCTATGACAAGGCAACATATGTGGGGTGAGGTGTATGAGCCTCTGGTCGATGATCAATGGCCACACAACCCCCATTTTGCCGAAAATAGCCATGAATGACCATTTTCAATAATACCGAAGGCTAACACGTACGAGTTTTTAATCAAGAAATGGTTTCCACCAGAAATCCAAGAATGTAATCTATGGCAAGGAAACATATGTGGGGTGAGGTTTATGAGCCTCTAGTCGATGATAAATGGCCACACAACCCCCATTTTTTAAGAAAATAGCCATGAGCGACCTTGAAAATAGCCATGAGCGACCATTTTCAATAATACTAGAGGCTAACACCTACGGATTTTAGACCAAGAAATGGTCTCCACCAGAAATCCAAGAATGTGATCTATGGCAAGGAAACATATGTGGGGTGAGGTGTATGATTGTCTGGTCGATGATCAATGGCCACACAACCCCCATTTTTGTCGAAAATAGCCATGAACGACCATTTTCAATAATACCGAAGGCTAACACCTACGGATTTTTGACCAAGAAATGGTCTCCACCAGAAATCCAAGAATGTGATCTATGGCAAGGAAACATATGTGGGGTGAGGTGTATGAGCCTCTAGTCGATGATCAATGGCCACACAACCTCCATTTTTGTCGAAAATAGCCATGAACGACCATTTTCAATAATATCGAAGGCTAACACCTACTGATTTTTGACCAAGAAATGGTCTCCACCAGAAATCCAAGAATGTGATCTACGACAAGGAAACATATGTGGGGTGAGGTGTATGAGCCTCTGGTCGACGATCAATGGCCACACAACCCCCATTTTACCGAAAATAGCCATGAATGACCATTTTCAATAATATCGAAGGCTAACACCTACGAATTTTTGACCAAGAAATGGTCTCCACCAGAAATCCAAGAATGTGATCTATGACAAGGCAACATATGTGGGGTGAGGTGTATGAGCCTCTGGTCGACGATCAATGGCCACACAACCCCCATTTTGCCGAAAATAGCCATGAATGACCATTTTCAATAATACCGAAGGCTAACACGTACGAGTTTTTAACCAAGAAATGGTTTCCACCAGAAATCCAAGAATGTAATCTATGGCAAGGAAACATATGTGGGGTGAGGTTTATGAGCCTCTAGTCGATGATAAATGGCCACACAACCCCCATTTTTTAAGAAAATAGCCATGAGCGACCTTGAAAATAGCCATGAGCGACCATTTTCAATAATACTAGAGGCTAACACCTACGGATTTTAGACCAAGAAATGGTCTCCACCAGAAATCCAAGAATGTGATCTATGGCAAGGAAACATATGTGGGGTGAGGTGTATGATTGTCTGGTCGATGATCAATGGCCACACAACCCCCATTTTTGTCGAAAATAGCCATGAACGACCATTTTCAATAATACCGAAGGCTAACACCTACGGATTTTTGACCAAGAAATGGTCTCCACCAGAAATCCAAGAATGTGATCTATGGCAAGGAAACATATGTGGGGTGAGGTGTATGAGCCTCTAGTCGATGATCAATGGCCACACAACCTCCATTTTTGTCGAAAATAGCCATGAACGACCATTTTCAATAATATCGAAGGCTAACACCTACTGATTTTTGACCAAGAAATGGTCTCCACCAGAAATCCAAGAATGTGATCTACGATAAGGAAACATATGTGAGGTGAGGTGTATGAGCCTCTGGTCGACGATCAATGGCCACACAACCCCCATTTTGCCGAAAATAGCCATGAATGACCATTTTCAATAATATCGAAGGCTAACACCTACGGATTTTTGACCAAGAAATGGTCTCCACCAGAAAACCAAGAATGTGATCTACGACAAGGAAACATATGTGGGGTGAGGTGTATGAGCCTCTGGTCGACGATCAATGGCCACACAACCCCCATTTTGCCGAAAATAGCCATGAATGACCATTTTCAATAATACCGAAGGCTAACACGTACGAGTTTTTAACCAAGAAATGGTTTCCACCAGAAATCCAAGAATGTAATCTATGGCAATGAAACATATGTGGGGTGAGGTTTATGAGCCTCTAGTCGATGATAAATGGCCACACAATCCCCATTTTTTATGAAAATAGCCATGAGCGACCTTGAAAATAGCCATGAGCGACCATTTTCAATAATACTAGAGGCTAACACCTACGGATTTTAGACCAAGAAATGGTCTCCACCAGAAATCCAACAATGTGATCTATGGCAAGGAAACATATGTGGGGTGAGGTGTATGAGCGTCTGGTCGATGATCAATGGCCACACAACCCCCATTTTTGTCGAAAATAGCCATGAACGACCATTTTCAATAATACCGAAGGCTAACACCTACGGATTTTTTACCAAGAAATGGTTGAAAGGGAATTAGGCTTACACCTAGTTCCTATATAATTTTGGTGGTTGAATTGCCCAACACAAACAATTGAACTAACTAGATTGCTCTAGTGTATAAGTTATACAGGTGCTAAAGGTTCACACTCAGCCAATAAAAAGACCAAGAATTGGATTCAACAAAAGAGCAAAGGGCCAACCGAAGGCGCCTCTGGTCTGGCGCACCGGACTGTCCGGTGTGCCACCGGACAGTGTCCGGTGCACCACCGGACATGTCCGGTGCACCAGAGGACTCCAACGCAAACTCGCCACCTTCGGGAATTCCCAGAGGCGACTCCGCTATAATTCACCGGACTGTCCGGTGTACACCGGACAGTGTCCGGTGCTCCATGGGAGGTCGGCCTCAGGAACTCGCCAGCCTCGGGTTCGCGCAGCAGCCGCTCCGCTATAATTCACCGGACTGTCCGGTGTGCACCGGACTGTCCGGTGTACCAGCGGAGCAACGGCTATTTCGGCGCCAACGGCTACCTGCGGTGCATTAAATGCGCGCGCAGCGCGCGCAGACGTCAGGCGTGCCCATACCGGTGCACCGGACAGCAAACAGTACCTGTCCGGTGTGCACCGGACACCCAGGCGGGCCCACAAGTCAGAAGCTCCAACGGTCAGAATCCAACGGCAGTGTTGACATGGCAGGGGGCACCGGACTGTCCGGTGTGCACCGGACTGTCCGGTGCGCCATCGAACAGAGAACCCAGCCAACGGTCAAGTTTGGTGGTTGGGGCTATAAATACCCCAACCACCCCACCATTCATTGAATCCAAGTTTTCTAGTTTCCAACCACTTACAAGAGCTAGGCATTCAATACAAGACACACCCAAGTGATCAAATCCTCTCCCACGTTCCACAAAAGCTTTAGTGATTAGTGAGAGTGATTTGTTGTGTTCTCTTGAGCTCTTGCGCTTGGATCGCTTTCTTTCTTTCTCATTTGTTCTTGTGATCATCACTCAATTGTAACCAAGGCAAGAGGCACCAATTGTGTGGTGGCCCTTGTGGGGAAGTTTTGTTCCCGGTTGATTGAGAAGAAGAGAAAGCTCACTCGATCCGTGGGATCGTTTGAGAGAGGGAAGGGTTGAAAGAGACCCGGCCTTTGTCGCCTCCTCAACGGGGAGTAGGTTTGCGAGAACCGAACCTCGGTAAAACAAATCCACGTGTCACACTCTTTATTTGCTTGCGATTTGTTTTGCGCCCTCTCTCGCGGAGTCGATTTTATTTCTAACGCTAACCCGGCTTGTAGTTGTGATTATATTTGTAAATTTCAGTTTCGCCCTATTCACCCCCCCTCTAGGCGACTATCAATTGGTATCAGAGCCCGGTGCTTCATTAGAGCCTAACCGCTCGAAGTGATGTCGGGAGATCACGCCAAGAAGGAGATGGAGACCGGCGAAAGGCCCACTACAAGCCACGGGAGCACTTCATCGGAAGAGTCCCGCACCAAGAGAAGGGAGAGGAGGAAGAGCTCCTCCATCAAAGGGAAGGAGAAGAAATCTTCTTCTCACCATAAAGAGAAGAAGGAAAAATCTTCTTCCCACAAGCCGCATCGGAGTGGGGACAAACAAAAGAGGATGAGGAAGGTGGTCTACTACGAGACCGATACCTCATCACCATCTACCTCCGGCTCCGACGCACCCTCCGTAACTTCTAAACGCCAAGAGCGTAAGAAGTTTAGTAAGATCCCCCTACACTACCCTCGCATTTCTAAACATACTCCTTTGCTTTCCGTCCCATTAGGCAAACCACCAACTTTTGATGGTGAAGATTATGCGAGGTGGAGTGATTTAATGCGATTTCATCTAATCTCACTCCACAGAAGTATATGGGATGTTGTTGAGTTTGGTGCGCAGGTACCGTCTGTAGGGGATAAGGATTATGATGAGGATGAGGTGGCCCAAATCGAGCACTTCAACTCTCAAGCGACAACAATACTCCTCGCCTCTCTAAGTAGAGAGGAGTATAACAAAGTACAAGGGTTGAAGAGAGCCAAGGAGGTTTGGGATGTGCTCAAAACCGTGCACGAAGGAGACGAGCTCACCAAGATTACCAAGCGGGAAACGATCGAGGGGGAGCTCGGTCGGTTCCGGCTTCTAAAAGGAGAGGAGCCACAACACATGTACAACCGGCTCAAGACCCTAGTAAACCAAGTGCGCAACCTCGGGAGCGTAAAATGGGACGACCACGAAATGGTTAAGGTTATTCTAAGATCTCTCATTTTCCTTAACCCAACTCAAGTTCAATTAATTCGTGGTAATCGTCGATATACAAAAATGACCCCCGAGGAAGTTATCGGGCACTTTGTTAGTTTTGAATGCATGATCGAAGGCTCGAGGAAGATCAACGAGCTTGATGAACCCACCACATCCGAAGCTCAACCCGTTGCATTCAAGGCAACGGAGGAGAAGAAGGAGGTGTCTACACCAAGTAGACAACCAATCGACGCCTCCAAGCTTGATAATGAGGAGATGGCGCTCGTCATCAAGAGCTTCCGCCAAATCCTCAAACAAAGGAGAGGGAAAGACTACAAGTCCCGCTCCAAGAAGGTTTGCTACAAGTGTGGTAAGCCCGGTCACTTTATTGCTAAATGTCCATTATCAAGTGATAGTGACAGGGGCGACGACAAGAAGGGAAGAAGAAAGGAGAAGAAGAGATACTACAAGAAGAAGGGCGGCGATGCCCATGTTTGTCGGGAGTGGGACTCCGACGAAAGCTCAAGCGACTCCTCCGACGACGAGGACGCCGCCAACATCGCCGTCACCAAGGGACTTCTCTTCCCCAACGTCGGCCACAAGTGCCTGATGGCAAAGGACGGCAAAAGGAAGAAGGTTAAATCTAACTCCTCCACTAAATATGAGTCTTCTAGTGATGATAATGCTAGTGATGAGGAGGATAATTTGCGTGTTCTTTTTGCCAACCTCAACATGCAACAAAAAGAAAAACTTAATGAATTAGTTAGCGCTATTCATGAGAAGGATGACCTTTTGGACTCTCAAGAGGAATTCCTTATTAAAGAAAATAAGAAGCATGTTAAGGTTAAAAATGCTTATGCTCTCGAAATTGAAATATGTCAAATGGGCTACAACTGTCTTTTCACTGATATAGGTGTCACTGTCTTTAGAAGAAGTGATGATTCAATAGCATTTAAGGGTGTGTTAGAGGGTCAGCTATACCTAGTAGATTTTGAAAGAGCTGAACTCGACACATGCTTAATTGCTAAGACTAATATGGGTTGGCTATGGCATCGCCGACTAGCCCATGTTGGAATGAAGAATCTTCATAAGCTTCTAAAGGGAGAGCACATTTTAGGACTAACCAATGTTCATTTTGAGAAAGACAGGGTTTGTAGCGCATGCCAAGCAGGGAAGCAAGTTGGTACCCATCATCCACACAAAAACATCATGACTACCGACAGGCCACTGGAGCTCCTACACATGGACTTATTCGGCCCGATCGCTTACATAAGCATCGGCGGTAGTAAGTACTGCCTTGTAATTGTGGATGATTATTCTCGCTTCACTTGGGTATTCTTTTTACAGGAAAAATCTCAAACCCAAGCGACCTTAAAAGGATTCTTGAGACGGGCTCAAAATGAGTTCGGCTTAAGGATCAAGAAAATAAGAAGCGACAACGGGACGGAGTTCAAGAACTCTCAAATTGAAGGCTTCCTTGAGGAGGAGGGGATCAAGCATGAGTTCTCTTCTCCCTACACTCCACAACAAAATGGTATAGTGGAGAGGAAAAATAGAACTCTACTGGACATGGCAAGGACCATGCTTGATGAGTACAAGACTTCGGATCGGTTTTGGGCCGAGGCGGTCAACACCGCCTGCTACGCCATCAACCGGTTATATCTACACCGAATCCTCAAGAAGACATCCTATGAACTCCTAACCGGTAAAAAGCCCAATATTTCATATTTTAGAGTCTTTGGTAGCAAATGCTTTATTCTTGTTAAAAGAGGTAGAAAATCTAAATTTGCTCCTAAGACAGTAGAAGGCTTTTTACTAGGATATGATTCAAACACAAAGGCATATAGAGTCTTTAACAAGTCCACTGGACAAGTTGAAGTTTCTTGTGATGTTGTGTTTGATGAGACTAATGGCTCTCAAGTAGAGCAAGTTGATCTTGATGAGATAGGTGAAGAACAGGCTCCGTGCATCGCGCTAAGGAACATGTCCATTGGGGATGTGTGTCCTAAGGAATCCGAAGAGCCTCCAAATGCACAAGATCAACCATCCTCCTCCACGCAGGCATCTCCACCAACTCAAAATGAAGATGAGGCTCAAGTTGATGAAGAAGAAAATCAAGCAAATGAGCCACCTCAAGATGACGGCATTGATCAAGGGGGAGATGCAAATAATCAAGACAAGGAGGATGAAGAACAAAGACCGCCACACCCAAGAGTCCACCAAGCAATCCAACGAGATCACCCCGTCGACACCATCCTCGGCGACATTCATAAGGGGGTAACTACTCGATCTCGGGTTGCACACTTTTGTGAGCATTACTCTTTTGTTTCCTCTATTGAGCCACACAGGGTAGAGGAAGCACTACAAGATTCGGATTGGGTGGTGGCGATGCAAGAGGAGCTCAACAACTTCACTAGAAATGAGGTATGGCATTTAGTTCCACGTCCTAACCAAAATGTTGTAGGGACCAAATGGGTTTTCCGCAACAAGCAAGATGAGCATGGTGTGGTGACAAGGAACAAAGCTCGACTCGTGGCCAAAGGGTATTCACAAGTCGAAGGTTTGGATTTCGGTGAAACCTATGCACCCGTAGCTAGGCTTGAGTCAATTCGTATATTATTAGCCTATGCTACTTACCATGGCTTTAAGCTTTATCAAATGGACGTGAAAAGTGCCTTCCTCAATGGACCAATCAAGGAAGAGGTCTATGTTGAGCAACCTCCCGGCTTTGAAGACAGTGAGTATCCTAACCATGTTTATAAGCTCTCTAAGGCGCTTTATGGGCTCAAGCAAGCCCCAAGAGCATGGTATGAATGCCTTAGAGATTTCCTTATTGCTAATGGCTTCAAAGTCGGAAAGGCCGATCCTACACTCTTTACTAAAACTCTTGAAAATGACTTGTTTGTATGCCAAATTTATGTTGATGATATTATATTTGGGTCTACTAACGAGTCTACATGTGAAGAGTTTAGTAGGATCATGACACAGAAATTCGAGATGTCCATGATGGGGGAGTTGAAATATTTTCTAGGATTTCAAGTCAAGCAACTCCAAGAGGGCACCTTCATTAGCCAAACGAAGTACACTCAAGACATTCTAAGCAAGTTTGGGATGAAGGGTGCCAAGCCCATCAAGACACCCATGGGAACTAATGGGCATCTCGACCTCGACACGGGAGGTAAGTCCGTGGATCAAAAGGTATATCGGTCGATGATCGACTCTCTACTCTATTTATGTGCATCTCGACCGGATATTATGCTTTCCGTATGCATGTGTGCAAGATTCCAAGCCGACCCTAAGGAAGCTCACCTTACGGCCGTAAAACGAATCTTGAGATACTTAGCTTATACTCCTAAGTTTGGGCTTTGGTACCCTAGGGGATCCACATTTGATTTGATTGGTTATTCGGATGCCGATTGGGCGGGGTGTAAAATCAATAGGAAGAGCACATCGGGGACTTGCCAGTTCTTGGGAAGATCCTTGGTGTCTTGGGCTTCAAAGAAGCAAAATTCGGTCGCTCTTTCCACCGCCGAAGCCGAGTACATTGCCGCAGGCCATTGTTGCGCGCAACTACTTTGGATGAGGCAAACCCTGCGGGACTACGGTTACAAATTAACCAAAGTCCCTTTGCTATGTGATAATGAGAGTGCAATCAAAATGGCCGACAATCCCGTCGAGCATAGCCGCACTAAACACATAGCCATTCGGTATCATTTTCTTAGGGATCACCAACAAAAGGGAGATATCGAGATTTCATACATTAACACTAAAGACCAACTAGCCGATATCTTTACCAAGCCGCTTGATGAACAATCTTTTACCAAACTTAGGCATGAGCTTAATATTCTTGATTCTCGCAACTTCTTTTGCTAGATTGCACACATAGCACATTTACATACCTTTGATCATGTCTCTTTAATATGCTATGACTAATGTGTTTTCAAGTCTATTTCAAACCAAGTCATAGGTATATTGAAAGGGAATTGGAGTCTTCGGCGAAGACAAAGGCTTCCACTCCGAAACTCATACTTCGCCATCACTCCAAGCAACTCTCTATTCCTTGGGGAGAAATGAGCATCAAGGAAAAGGACTTCACCTTTGGTATAATCTTAACTCATTTATTTATGACCAAAGGGGAAGATAGCTCTAGGAGGGCTCTAATGATTCTGTTTTTGGCGATTCATGCCAAAAAGGGGGAGAAATGAGCCCAAAGCAAAAGGACCGCACCACCACCCATTTCAAAAATTTTGTGTTCTCCAAAGATTTTTATCAAATTGGTATCCTATTGTGTTCAAAAAGGGGAGAAAGTAGGAGTTTTGTTTAAGTCAAAGGAAAAGCATTTGAAACAGGGGGAGAATTTCAAATCTTGAAAATGCTTTGCAAATCTTATTCATTTACCTTTGACTATATGCAAAAGAAATTTGAAAAGGATTCACAAAAGAATTTGCAAAAACAAAACATGTGGTGCAAGCGTGGTCCAAAATATCATATAAGAAAGAAACAATCCATGCATATCTTGTAAGTTTTAAATATTGGCTCAAATTCCAAGCAATCTTTGCACTTACATTATGCAAACTAGTTCAATTACACACCTCTATATTTGCTTTGGTTTGTGTTGGCATCAATCACCAAAAAGGGGGAGATTGAAAGGGAATTAGGCTTACACCTAGTTCCTATATAATTTTGGTGGTTGAATTGCCCAACACAAACAATTGAACTAACTAGATTGCTCTAGTGTATAAGTTATACAGGTGCTAAAGGTTCACACTCAGCCAATAAAAAGACCAAGAATTGGATTCAACAAAAGAGCAAAGGGCCAACCGAAGGCGCCTCTGGTCTGGCGCACCGGACTGTCCGGTGTGCCACCGGACAGTGTCCGGTGCACCACCGGACATGTCCGGTGCACCAGAGGACTCCAACGCAAACTCGCCACCTTCGGGAATTCCCAGAGGCGACTCCGCTATAATTCACCGGACTGTCCGGTGTACACCGGACAGTGTCCGGTGCTCCATGGGAGGTCGGCCTCAGGAACTCGCCAGCCTCGGGTTCGCGCAGCAGCCGCTCCGCTATAATTCACCGGACTGTCCGGTGTGCACCGGACTGTCCGGTGTACCAGCGGAGCAACGGCTATTTCGGCGCCAACGGCTACCTGCGGTGCATTAAATGCGCGCGCAGCGCGCGCAGACGTCAGGCGTGCCCATACCGGTGCACCGGACAGCAAACAGTACCTGTCCGGTGTGCACCGGACACCCAGGCGGGCCCACAAGTCAGAAGCTCGAACGGTCAGAATCCAACGGCAGTGTTGACATGGCAGGGGGCACCGGACTGTCCGGTGTGCACCGGACTGTCCGGTGCGCCATCGAACAGAGAACCCAGCCAACGGTCAAGTTTGGTGGTTGGGGCTATAAATACCCCAACCACCCCACCATTCATTGAATCCAAGTTTTCTAGTTTCCAACCACTTACAAGAGCTAGGCATTCAATACAAGACACACCCAAGTGATCAAATCCTCTCCCACATTCCACAAAAGCTTTAGTGATTAGTGAGAGTGATTTGTTGTGTTCTCTTGAGCTCTTGCGCTTGGATCGCTTTCTTTCTTTCTCATTTGTTCTTGTGATCATCACTCAATTGTAACCAAGGCAAGAGGCACCAATTGTGTGGTGGCCTTTGCGGGGAAGTTTTGTTCCCGGTTGATTGAGAAGAAGAGAAAGCTCACTCGATCCGTGGGATCGTTTGAGAGAGGGAAGGGTTGAAAGAGACCCGGCCTTTGTGGCCTCCTCAACGGGGAGTAGGTTTGCGAGAACCGAACCTCGGTAAAACAAATCCACGTGTCACACTCTTTATTTGCTTGCGATTTGTTTTGCGCCCTCTCTCGCGGAGTCGATTTTATTTCTAACGCTAACCCGGCTTGTAGTTGTGATTATATTTGTAAATTTCAGTTTCGCCCTATTCACCCCCCCTCTAGGCGACTATCAATGGTCTCCACCAGAAATCCAAGAATGTGATCTATAGCAAGGAAACATATGTGGGGTGAGTTGTATGAGCCCCTAGTCGATGATCAATGGCCACACAACCCCCATTTTTGTCGAAAATAGCCATGAATGACCATTTTCAAAAATACCAAAGGCTAACACGTACGGATTTTTAACCAAGAAATGGTCTCCACCAGAAATCCAAGAATGTGATCTATGGCAAGGAAACATATGTGGGGTGAGGTGTACGAGCCTCTGGTCGATGATCAATGGCCACACAACCCCCATTTTGCCGAAAATAGCCATGAATGACCATTTTCAATAATACCGAAGGCTAACACGTACGAGTTTTTAACCAAGAAATGGTCTCCACCAGAAATCCAAGAATGTGATCTATGGCAAGGAAACATATGTGGGGTGAGGTGTATGAGCGTCTGGTCGATGATCAATGGCCACACAACCCCCATTTTTGTCGAAAATAGCCATGAACGACCATTTTCAATAATACCGAAGGCTAACACCTACGGATTTTTGACCAAGAAATGGTCTCCACCAGAAATCCAAGAATGTGATCTATGGCAAGGAAACATATGTGGGGTGAGGTGTATGAGCCTCTGGTCGACGATCAATGGCCACACAACCCTAATTTTTGTCGAAAATAGCCATGAACGACCATTTTCAATGACATTGAAGGCTAACACCTACGGATTTTTGACCAAGAAATGGTCTCCACCATAAATCCAAGAATGTGATCTATGGCAAGGAAACATATGTGTAGTGAGGTGTATGAGCCTCTGGTCGATGATCAATGGCCACACAACCCCCATTTTTGTCGAAAATAGCCATGAATGACCATTTACAATAATACCGAAGGCTAACACCTACGGATTTTTGACCAAGAAATGGTCTCCACCAGAAATCCAAGAATGTGATCTATGGCAAGGAAACATATGTGGGGTGAGGTGTATGAGCCTCTGGTCGATGATCAATGGGCACACAACCCCCATTTTTGTCGAAAATAGCCATGAACGACCATTTTCAATAATATCGAAGGCTAACACCTACGGATTTTTGACCAAGAAATGGTCTCCACCAGAAATCCAAGAATGTGATCTATGGCAAGGAAACATATGTGGGGTGAGGTGTATGAGCGTCTGGTCGATGATCAATGGCCACACAACCCCCATTTTTGTCGAAAATAGCCATGAACGACCATTTTCAATAATACCAAAGGCTAACACCTACGGAATTTTGACCAAGAAATGGTCTCCACCAGAAATCCAAGAATGTGATCTATGGCAAGGAAACATATGTGGGGTGAGGTGTATGAGCCTCTGGTTGACGATCAATGGCCACACAACCCCCATTTTTTATGAAAATAGCCATGAGCGACCTTGAAAATAGCCATGAGCGACCATTTTCAATAATACTAGAGGCTAACACCTACGGATTTTAGACCAAGAAATGGTCTCCACCAGAAATCCAAGAATGTGATCTATGGCAAGGAAACATATGTGGGGTGAGGTGTATGAGCGTCTGGTCGATGATCAATGGCCACACAACCCCCATTTTTGTCGAAAATAGCCATGAACGACCATTTTCAATAATACCGAAGGCTAACACCTACGGATTTTTGACCAAGAAATGGTCTCCACCAGAAATCCAAGAATGTGATCTATGGCAAGGAAACATATGTGGGGTGAGGTGTATGAGCCTCTGGTCGATGATCAATGGCCACACAACCTCTATTTTTGTCGAAATTAGCCATGAACGACCATTTTCAATAATATCGAAGGCTAACACCTACGGATTTTTGACCAAGAAATGGTCTCCACCAGAAATCCAAGAATGTGATCTACGACAAGGAAACATATGTGGGGTGAGGTGTATGAGCCTCTTGTCGACGATCAATGGCCACACAACCCCCATTTTGCCGAAAATAGCCATGAATGACCATTTTCAATAATATCGAAGGCTAACACCTACGGATTTTTGACCAAGAAATGGTCTCCACCAGAAATCCAAGAATGTGATCTACGACAAGGAAACATATGTGGGGTGAGGTGTATGAGCCTCTGGTCAACGATCAATGGCCACACAACCCCCATTTTGCCGAAAATAGCCATGAATGACCATTTTCAATAATACCGAAGGCTAACACGTACGAGTTTTTAACCAAGAAATGGTTTCCACTAGAAATCCAAGAATGTAATCTATGGCAATGAAACATATGTGGGGTGAGGTTTATGAGCCTCTAGTCGATGATAAATGGCCACACAACCCCCATTTTTTATGAAAATAGCCATGAGCGACCTTGAAAATAGCCATGAGCGACCATTTTCAATAATACTAGAGGCTAACACCTACGGATTTTAGACCAAGAAATGGTCTCCACCAGAAATCCAAGAATGTGATCTATGGCAAGGAAACATATGTGGGGTGAGGTGTATGAGCGTCTGGTCGATGATCAATGGCCACACAACCCCCATTTTTGTCGAAAATAGCCATGAACGACCATTTTCAATAATACCTAAGGCTAACACCTACGGATTTTTGACCAAGAAATGGTCTCCACCAGAAATCCAAGAATGTGATCTATGGCAAGGAAACATATGTGGGGTGAGGTGTATGAGCCTCTGGTCAACGATCAATGGCCACACAACCCTAATTTTTGTCGAAAATAGCCATGAACGACCATTTTCAATGATATTGAAGGCTAACACCTACGGATTTTTGACCAAGAAATGGTCTCCACCATAAATCCAAGAATGTGATCTATGGCAAGGAAACATATGTGTAGTGAGGTGTATGAGCCTCTGGTCGATGATCAATGGCCACACAACCCCCATTTTTGTCGAAAATAGCCATGAATGACCATTTACAATAATACCGAAGGCTAACACCTACGGATTTTTGACCAAGAAATGGTCTCCACCAGAAATCCAAGAATGTGATCTATGGCAAGGAAACATATGTGGGGTGAGGTGTATGAGCCTCTGGTCGATGATCAATGGCCACACAACCCCCATTTTTGTCGAAAATAGCCATGAACGACCATTTTCAATAATATCGAAGGCTAACACCTACGGATTTTTGACCAAGAAATGGTCTCCACCAGAAATCCAAGAATGTGATCTATGGCAAGGAAACATATGTGGGGTGAGGTGTATGAGCGTCTGGTCGATGATCAATGGCCACACAACCCCCATTTTTGTCGAAAATAGCCATGAACGACCATTTTCAATAATACCGAAGGCTAACACCTACGGAATTTTGAACAAGAAATGGTCTCCACCAGAAATCCAAGAATGTGATCTATGGCAAGGAAACATATGTGGGGTGAGGTGTATGAGCCTCTGGTCGACGATCAATGGCCACACAACCCCCATTTTTTATGAAAATAGCCATGAGCGACCTTGAAAATAGCCATGAGCGACCATTTTCAATAATACTAGAGGCTAACACCTACGGATTTTAGACCAAGAAATGGTCTGTTGGGGTCGTGCTTCGGTGCGCCGAAGGTCTCACGCGAAGAAATAGCTTCGGCTGAAGTCGTCTCGAAGAAATGGCCGAAGCTTCTTTTTTATGGAGCTTCGGCGTCTTAAACCGACATAGAGATAGAATGACCTTTTTATTCATATAGGTCTGAGATACTGTTGTAGACATTTGTAAGGGGGCATAATTGTAATTTGTCACAGGCTGCGACCTGTGCCTATAAATAGATGAACAGTACCTCTGTACTGTCCACGCGAACCTGTCATTTTGCCTTCGCATCGCACTTGTACCCTTGCTTTCCTCAAGACCGAAGGTACATTTGTAATCTGAAGTCATTTATATTCATTCATGTTAATAAAAATGGAAATGATTTTATGCTAACATTTGAATGTTCATTTTATACCTCATGATTTATATAAATAATTCATCTCTCGTTCTTATGTTTACGAAGGTATGTCCTTCGTAACCTTCGTCCGAAGATTCTTTATATCCCGAAGGGATATAATGAAGTGGAGGACGAAGGACTTTAATATTTAACATTTTCTGTGTTGCCTTGTTCTTAACTCTTAGCATTTGAGAACAAGCCCCCAACATTGGCGCCCACCTCCGGTGAACTCACTTCCACTCTTCTGAGCTGATGGCTTCGTTCAACAATCAAGCTGGAGCTGCTTCGGCTTCGAAGCTGGTGCTCCCGATAACAGGCGGTTCTTGCTCAGAGCCGGCTAACAAGAAGCAGAAGAAAGAGGCTCAGAGAAGGGTGCAGCATGTTGGAGTACAGGGACCCTTCATCAAGTCAAAATGGTCTCATATTCCAATTACCTTCTCTCAGGAAGACCTTCAGCTTAAGGATTATCCTCACAATGATGCTATGGTTATCTCTTGCGTGATCAAAGGATTTCTGGTCCACAATGTCCTAGTTGATACAGGCAGTGCAGCTGACATTATATTCGCTAAAGCCTTCAGACAAATGCAAGAGCCCGAAGACAAGATTCATGATGCTACGCACCCCCTTTGTGGTTTCGGGGGGCGGCAGATTGTGGCACTTGGGAAGATTACCATGCCGGTAACCTTCGGGTTTGTTAACAACACAAGGACTGAGCAAATTGTGTTTGACATTGTTGACATGGAGTATCCTTACAATGCTATCATCGGCCGTGGCACTCTTAATGCCTTCGAAGCAATTCTTCACCCAGCTTATCTCTGCATGAAGATACCTTCGGACCAAGGACCTATTGCTATTCATGGAAGTCAGGAAGCTGCTAGAAGGGCCGAAGGAAGCTGGACTGATTCTAAGGCAATCCATAACATAGATGGGGCTGAAGCTTGTGAACAGTACAAATTCAGGAGGGAGAAGGCAGCTTCAGCAGATCAACCGAAGCCCATGTTATTGTGTGAAGACATAGCAGAGCAGAAGGTGCTGTTGGGCTCGCAATTATCTGAAGACCAAGAGAAAACCTTGATAAGGTTTTTATTCAACAACAAAGATGTTTTTGCATGGTCAGCCAACGATCTTTGTGGAGTGAATCGGGATGTCATTGAACATTCGCTCAATGTTGACCCATCCTTCAGACCCCGAAAGCAGAGGCTTCGGAAAATGTCTGATGACAAGGCCGAAGGGGCTCGCAATGAAGTAAAAAGACTCCTCAGTGCAGGAGTTATCAGAGAAGTGAAGTACCCAGAGTGGCTAGCTAACACTGTTATGGTGAAGAAGGCCAATGGCAAGTGGAGAATGTGTATTGATTTCACAGATCTCAACAAGGCTTGTCCGAAGGATGAATTTCCGCTGCCAAGGATAGATTCTTTAGTTGATGCAGCAGCTTCTTCGGAACTTATGAGTCTCCTGGACTGCTACTCAGGCTATCATCAAATCTGGATGAAGAAGGAAGATGAGCCGAAGACTAGCTTCATAACTCCAAGTGGTACATATTGCTATCTTCGGATGCCTGAGGGGCTCAAGAATGCTGGAGGGAGTTTCAGCAGAATGACTGCGAAGGTTCTCCAATCTCAGATAGGCAGAAATGTGCTGACTTATGTCGATGACATCATTGTAAAAAGCACGAAGCAAGAAAATCATATTGCTGATCTGCAAGAGACCTTCGCCAGTTTCAGACAGGCTGGTCTGAAGCTGAATCCAGAGAAATGTGTCTTCGGAGTGAAGAAGGGCAAATTTCTTGGATGTTTGGTTTCAACGAAGGGAATCGAAGCTAACCCAAATAAAATCGAAGCTATACTTCGAATGGAGCCACCAACCACAAGAAAGGGGGCCCAAAGATTGACAGGAAGGCTGGCATCCCTCAACAGATTTATATCTAGATCAGCAGAAAGAAACTTACCATTCTTCGAGGTGCTGAAGTCAGCTGAAGTCTTTCAATGGGGCCCAAGTCAGCAAAAAGCCTTCGAAGAGCTGAAGCAATACTTAATAGATCTCACAACATTAACTCCACCAACGCCAGGGGCTCCTCTGTTGCTGTATGTGGCAGCTTCGCACTCAGCAGTAAGTGCGGCGCTTGTCCAGGAGAAGTTTGATGGACAAGCTAAGAAGCAGGTCCCAGTATATTTTGTGTCTGAGGTCCTCAGTGTCTCAAAGAAAAATTATACAGAGCTGGAGAAGATATTGTATGCCGTTTTAATGGCATCCAGGAAGCTTCGGCATTACTTTCAGGCATTCAACATTATTGTTCCCTCTTCGCAGCCGTTGAAGGACATCATGAGGAACAGAGAAGCTACTGGGCGTATTGGAAAATGGGTTGCGGAACTCAATGAATTTTACATTGATTATGTGCATAGATCCTCAATTCAGTCTCAAGCATTGGCAGATTTCATTGCCGACTGGACGCCAGGGGCTCAGGACGAGGAAGCGAATAAAGATGCCGAAGCATGGACAGTGTTTTGTGATGGCTCTTGGGGAACCTTCGGAGCAGGCGCAGCTGCTGTGTTGGTCTCTCCGTCCAAGGTTAAAACTTGCTATGCAGCAAGACTTGACTTCAGCTGCACAAATAATATCGCTGAGTACGAAGCCTTGCTCCTGGGTCTTCGGAAACTAAAGGCAATGGGGGTCAGAAGGGCGATCCTTAAAACTGATTCTCAGGTTGTTTCGGGTCATATTGACAAAAGTTGCAAGGCTAAAGACCCGAAGCTTGAAAAGTACCTAGACACGGTCCGAAGGATCGAAGCTTCCTTCGAAGGATTTTCTGTTAAGAATATCCCTCGAGGGCAGAATGAGCATGCTGATTTGTTGGCCAAGTCTGCAGCACAGAGGCTGCCGCTACCTTCGGACGTGTTCTTTGAAACAATAAAGGCACCTTCAGTGGAGCTACTTGAAAGAGCAGTCCTTAACATTTCTCCTGTCTACAGTGAAGATTGGAGAACAGAAATAATCTCTTACCTTCAGGGAAACTTTCTATCAGATGACGAAGCTTATAATAAGAGGATAGAGGCAAGAGCTCGTCCCTATGTTATGATAGAAGGGGAGTTATACAAGCATGGAGTTTGTGCCCCGCTGCTCAAGTGCTTGTCTAGGGCCGAAGGTATAGAGTTGATGAAGGAGATACATGCAGGCCTGTGCGGATCCCACATTGGATCCAGGCCGTTACTTGGAAAAGTGTTCCGCCAAGGATTTTATTGGCCGAAGGCAGCCTCGGATGCAGCGGAGTTAGTCCAAAAGTGCGAAGGTTGTCAAAAATGTGCAAGAGATCAAAAACAACCTTCGTCATTAACACAGCTGATACAACCCATCTGGCCATTGCAAAGGTGGGGCCTTGACTTGTTGGGTCCATTGCCACCGGCCCAAGGGAACCTAAAATATGTTATAGTAGCTGTGGAGTATTTTTCCAAGTGGATTGAGGCGAAGCCATTAGCCACAATAACTTCGGCCACCGTCCAAAAATTTTTCTGGCAGAGTATTGTCTGTCGCTTCGGAGTGCCGAAGGCTATCACTGTAGATAATGGAACACAGTTCGACTCCGAAGATTTCAGAAATTTCTGTGATCAAATTGGCACGAAGATCCACTTTGCATCAGTAAGGCATCCGGAGTCGAATGGACTTGTTGAAAGGGCCAACGGCATCATAATGACAGGAATAATGAAGCTAATTTTTAATCAACCAAGGGGAAAATGGCCAGATCAGTTGACCAAGGTGGTGTGGAGCCACAATACAACAACATCAAGGTCTACAGGCTTTACCCCATTCAAGTTATTATTTGGTGACGAAGCAATAACTCCAGAAGAAGCTAAAGCTGGATCAATAAGAGTGGTAGCTTCGGCAGAATCAGGTGCCGAAGATACTTCTCTTGTGGAAAAAGATGCCTTAGAAGGGATCAGGCTTCAGGCCGTGGAAAATATCAACAAATACCAGGCTGAAACAATCAAATGGCGAGATAGAAAAGTCCGGCTAAAAAATATTGAGCCAGGACACTTGGTGCTTCGGAGAGTGGCCAACCCGGATACAGTGGGCAAGTTGCAACTGAAATGGGAAGGGCCTTTCTTAGTAGCATCTTCGTCAAGGCCTGGTTCGTACAGACTGAAGGACATGGATGGCAATGAAATTTCAAGATCTTGGAATGCCGATGAGCTTCGGCGGTTCTATGTATAACTTGATGTAATTTTATCTTTTCTTTTCTTTTTTATGGCACCCTTTTCCTTTCTAAAGGGGGAGAAAGGTTTTTAATGGGGCCATCATATGTAATTTTCCTTTTTAGTTTTATAAGAGCAAAATCCCCCAAAAGATGTAAATGTAAAAGCTGAGAGCGCACCATCGGGTGCCGAAACTGAAAAAGAGAAAAAAGCTCCGAAGACGTCCCTAAGGGGATGCAGAGCTTACAGCGAAAAGTCAACGCTGATTCCGCCGAAAGTAAAAGGCGAAGAAGCTCCAAAGACGTTCCCAAGGGAATGCAGAGCTTATACCGTCTAAGTAAAAGACGAAGAAGCTCCAAAGACGTCCCTAAGGGGATGCAGAGCTTACAGCGAAAAGTCAACGCTGATATTGCCTAAGTGAAAGGCGAAGAAGCTCCAAAGTCGTTCCTAAGGGAATGCAGAGCTAGTGTGTGGTTGTTTCTAAGTAATGGCTGACAATGTGGCTTCGGACATATGCTTCGGACATTCATTCGCGCATTGCATTACATCATAACATTTGCATGCATAAGCATTCATTCATAGCATCTGTGTACCAAAGTGGTTGCTTCGGCAGAAGGGAGAATTGGCTTTTTATGAATCGTTGTGTAAAAGAAAAGTTTTGGGGAAGAGGTTTTTATGATTCGTTATGCTATGTTATGTACGAAAGAGAAGAGCTTCGTTGATCAGCTTCGTTGTATACAAAAGAGAATTGGTCTTTTATGCTTCGTTGTGTACGAAAAGAAGGGAAGGTGTTTTTTCGCCTTCGGCTCAAAATACTGATTTCGTCCACACCAAAGCGCCTCAAGCAAAGGGTAAGAATATATTACAAGGTATGTACAAGGTTCCTTGAAGACAGTCTAATTGTATTTACAAGAATTGTTACAAAAATATCCTGAGTTTTTCTATAGCATATTTCTACTGATCCTCATTAAGTTTCAGCTTCGGCAACAGCTTCGGCGACATAACTTAGGCGTCATCTTCACCTTCGTCATCCTACATAAATCAAGGAATTATAAGTAAAAATCAAGAGCAAAGGAAAAGGTAACTCCGAAGTATCATTTCTTACTGGTTCAAGATGACTTCGTGCTTCGTCTCCAGCTTTCTCCCGCCCGCCTTTTGTCCATATCATTTTTATAAATCTATTGGAGATACTTCGGGCGAGGTCAGGCATATCATCCAGGATTGATGGAGATAAGGTGAAGTTGGGCCTGTTGACAATTTTTCCGTGTTCGCAGCCGGCCTTCAGAAATGCAGCAGCGGTACCCCGAGAAGCCACCCAGGCACAGAAGTCACCATGCCCAGCTATGACTTCGTCGAGCTCGTCAATCTCCCCCTCAATATGTTCGAAGGTCTTCGGCAGATCTTCAGCTGAGGGGGTGAATTTTTCACTACTGGCTCCAACTGAGTAAAAAATCTTTCTTAGTCGTTCAATGCACTTGTTGCTAAATTTCAAGCAGTTTTCTTGAAGATTTGTCAGTAGTTTTCTCAAATCTGAATTTTGCTGAGCTTCGACTTCAAGTTTTGCAGTAAGATCTTGTTTTTCTCGTTCGAATTGCTCAGACTGGCGGAGTAGCTTCGTATTCAGTTCTGATATTTTTGCTTCAGCTTCCGCCAATAAACCTTCGGTTGCCTGGAGCTCAAAGTTCTTTTTCTCGAAAGCATTTGATTGCTCCTTTATTTTGTTTTCCAAATTTCCAATTATAACTTCATGCTTTTTATCTTCAAGATCTTGTTGCATTTGCAAGGCTTTGCTCAGCAGCATACTCTGTACGAACACAACCTTCGTCAGACATGTTTTTATTAGAAGCGACAAAAGTTAGGTGGCAAGTTGTTCACCTTGAAGTTGGAGTAAAACAAACTACCAACGACATGTTGTCGTCGGTAGCGGCTGATGTCTGACTCTAGCTTCGGAAAACCGATACTCTTTGATAGAGTACCGATTACCCTAGCTCCAGTCTGGTCTCGAATGCAGCCTAGCTTTTCATCATCCACACCTCCAAATAGGAGAGCACCTGGTTTGTAGCCGCAAGATTTCGCATACTCTTTAAGTTCTTCCATTTCGTCTTTTGTAAGTTTTTGCCCAATTAAATTCTGAAAGGAGTAGGCTTCTTCATCCGAAGTATCTTCGGCTATTTCTTTTCCTTTTTCAGGCACTGTGGCCATGGATTTTTCAGTAGCAACACCAGCTTCTTCTGCATCTATGTCTTCCAAAATTTTGTTAATATCCGCAATGGTCGTTTCTAAATTAACATCTTCGGCTGTAGTGGCTTCGGTAGCCGCGACTTCCGAAGGTGTGACTTCGACGTTTTTGGTGCTTTCGGCAGCTGCTGTTTTCTGAACTGACGCCCTTGGCGGCGTCTTATCGATAACTTCAGTTACCGTAATGATTCTTTGCCGTTTGGGTTTGCTTATCTTCGCCTGATCCGGCTCGTCCACCTTTTGAAAAAGCTTCGTCAGTTGGAGCCCTAATGGACTTAGCTTCGTGGGCATGGGTTCAGTCATTACCTTTAAAATTTCTTCCACGTCGCTGGTAGAAGGCGGTGTGGGGGTCCTCTCTTCTTCGGATATTTTCCGTTTCGGACTTGATATTTTCCTTTTCTTCGGGATTTTCTTCTCTGCTGCTGGTTGCTCTTCATCCTTTGTCAGAATTTCAGTTACTCTTTTCCTTTTGAGACCCTCGGCACCCTTGTTCAACTGCTCGTAGTCTGGGTACTCGAAGCCCAGGGCATCAAATACTCGGTTCAGCCTTCGCTTCGGTCGGGTGCCGAAGGCCGCTGTCATTAATTGATCCTCCTTTTTGGAGTAATTCCCCAAGATTTCATTGCACATTGTCTCAACTGTGTCTAACCACTCTTTGCAGGGTTTCTTAAAGTACTTCTTGAATTTAAAGTGATAGGGCAGACGGACCAGCTCCCCCTTCTTCTTTTCTCCCTTCAGCTTCGGCATTTCCCACTCTTTTAAAGTAGGGAAAACTCTGAATGCCAAAAATTCCTGAACTAGATCCCTGGTGCCAATATGTTTTGAAATGATTTCAAATTCACCCAGAGCAGCCCAGGTAGGACCCTTTAAATCGCCGATGCGGCAGCGTGGCCTCGTCTCTCCGAAGATTAACTCCAGAGGGCTTTGTACCAATTTTTCCCTGTCTTCGTCAACTTTCACATAAAACCATTCAGATTTCCAGCCTGCTGGCCATTTGCTTCGGTAGCTAATGACAGGGCATTTTGTTGTCTTCCGGTAGGCAAAATTATAGCAACCGAAATTATCATGTAGCCCATCTTTTCTGGCCTTTGTTTGGTAGTGTAATTCGTGAACTCGGCAGAAGCTGTCGGCAAACGGTTCCACAGCTTGGCTTCGGAGGGCCCAGATATAAACATTGAGCCTAACGATGGCGTTAGGAGTCAATTGATGAAAATAGATACCAAACCTCCTCAATATCTCTGCAATAATATTGTGCAGAGGAAATCTCAGCCCAGCCTTTAAAAAGCTTTTGAAAATAACAATCTCATCCTTCCCTGGCTTCGGGGTGGTTTCTTCTCCCCCGAAGCGGAGTAGCTTCTCCTGATCTTCATTGAAATAACCCGCTTTCACCATCTTCGAAAGATCAGCTTTTGAAACAGTTGATTTTCCAAAATCCAGGTGACTGGGCTTGCTGGGCGTAGCAATGTGGTAGTCATCTTCGGAGTCAGTCCCATCAATGTTTTCTTCTTCTTCGGCTGTTGTCGGGTTTGCTTCGGCAGCAGGTTTTTCTTCCGCAGTCACTAGACCGGAGCGCTGCATCGCTTCGGAGATGGGCATAGTGTCCGAACCTTCGGCTTCGTCTCCCTCACGTGCAACTTTGGCAGTAGATCGCACTCGTGCCATGTGATTCTGAGTTTGGGGAAGTCAGAAACTTTTTTCTTTTTTCTTTTCTCCGAAGCTCTCCGTTCTGACGAAGCAAGCGTCGAGACGGACCTTCGTTCGATTCTGAGAGTCAAGCTTCGGCTATGGTGGAAAATTTTGGCAGCAAAACAGTGCAAATAGCAATGAATGCTGTGGTAACTTCACACCTACCTGCTTGTTTATATAGTACTGCAGGTAAGAAGGCGAAGCGGCAAGATTTTTACACCAGACGGGCGGTCACTTGTACTCGCTGAGCAGTGGACCGCAAAGATCAAACAGTAACTCTGCAAGGTGGGCCTGGCATGTGCTCGGAAGCCGGATCGTTTCTCCGCAACGAGCTCAGGGAAGGTGTTTTTTGGACCTTCGGCTTCCCGAAGCTGAAGAGGCTCTTTTTTCACGGCTCAAGCTCGTTACGAAAAACGATCTAGTACCGCGAAAGGGGCTACTGTTGGGGTCGTGCTTCGGTGCGCCGAAGGTCTCACGCGAAGAAATAGCTTCGGCTGAAGTCGTCTCGAAGAAATGGCCGAAGCTTCTTTTTTATGGAGCTTCGGCGTCTTAAACCGACATAGAGATAGAATGACCTTTTTATTCATATAGGTCTGAGATACTGTTGTAGACATTTGTAAGGGGGCATAATTGTAATTTGTCACAGGCTGCGACCTGTGCCTATAAATAGATGAACAGTACCTCTGTACTGTCCACGCGAACCTGTCATTTTGCCTTCGCATCGCACTTGTACCCTTGCTTTCCTCAAGACCGAAGGTACATTTGTAATCTGAAGTCATTTATATTCATTCATGTTAATAAAAATGGAAATGATTTTATGCTAACATTTGAATGTTCATTTTATACCTCATGATTTATATAAATAATTCATCTCTCGTTCTTATGTTTACGAAGGTATGTCCTTCGTAACCTTCGTCCGAAGATTCTTTATATCCCGAAGGGATATAATGAAGTGGAGGACGAAGGACTTTAATATTTAACATTTTCTGTGTTGCCTTGTTCTTAACTCTTAGCATTTGAGAACAAGCCCCCAACATGGTCTCCACCAGAAATCCAAGAATGTGATCTATGGCAAGGAAACATATGTGGGGTGAGGTGTATGAGCGTCTGGTCGATGATCAATGGCCACACAACCCCCATGTTTGTCGAAAATAGCCATGAACGACCATTTTCAATAATACCGAAGGCTAACACCTACGGATTTTTGACCAAGAAATGGTCTCCACCAGAAATCCAAGAATGTGATCTATGGCAAGGAAACATATGTGGGGTGAGGTGTATGAGCCTCTGGTCGATGATCAATGGCCACACAACCCCCATTTTTGTCGAAAATAGCCATGAACGACCATTTTCAATAATATCGAAGGCTAACACCTACGGATTTTTGACCAAGAAATGGTCTCCACCATAAATCCAAGAATGTGATCTATGGCAAGGAAACATATGTGTAGTGAGGTGTATGAGCCTCTGGTCGATGATCAATGGCCACACAACCCCCATTTTTGTCGAAAATAGCCATGAATGACCATTTACAATAATACCGAAGGCTAACACCTACGGATTTTTGACCAAGAAATGGTCTCCACCAGAAATCCAAGAATGTGATCTATGGCAAGGAAACATATGTGGGGTGAGGTGTATGAGCCTCTGGTCGACGATCAATGGCCACACAACCCCCATTTTGCCGAAAATAGCCATGAATGACCATTTTCAATAATACCGAAGGCTAACACGTACGAGTTTTTAACCAAGAAATGGTCTCCACCAGAAATCCAAGAATGTAATCTATGGCAAGGAAACATATGTGGGGTGAGGTTTATGAGCCTCTAGTCGATGATAAATGGCCACACAACCCCCATTTTTTTATGAAAATAGCCATGAGCGACCTTGAAAATAGCCATGAGCGACCATTTTCAATAATACTAGAGGCTAACACCTACGGATTTTAGACCAAGAAATGGTCTCCACCAGAAATCCAAGAATGTGATCTATGGCAAGGAAACATATGTGGGGTGAGGTGTATGAGCATCTGGTCGATGATCAATGGCCACACAACCCCCATTTTTGTCGAAAATAGCCATGAATGACCATTTTCAATAATACCGAAGGCTAACACCTACGGATTTTTGACCAAGAAATGGTCTCCACCAGAAATCCAAGAATGTGATCTATGGCAAGGAAACATATGTGGGGTGAGGTGTATGAGCCTCTAGTCGATGATCAATGGCCACACAACCCCCATTTTTGTCGAAAATAGCCATGAATGACCATTTTCAAAAATACCAAAGGCTAACACGTACGGATTTTTGACCAAGAAATGGTCTCCACCTGAAATCCAAGAATGTGATCTATGACAAGGAAACATATGTGGGGTGAGGTGTACGAGCCTCTGGTCGATGATCAATGGCCACACAACCCCCATTTTGCCGAAAATAGCCATGAATGACCATTTTCAATAATACCGAAGGCTAACACGTACGAGTTTTTAACCAAGAAATGGTTTCCACCAGAAATCCAAGAATGTAATCTATGGCAAGGAAACATATGTGGGGTGTGGTTTATGAGCCTCTGGTCGATGATGAATGGCCACACAACCCCAATTTTTGTCGAAAATAGCCATGAACGACCATTTTCAATAATACCAAAGGCTAACACCTACGGATTTTTGACCAAGAAATGGTCTCCACCAGAAATCCAAGAATGTGATCTATGGCAAGGAAACATTTGTGGGGTGAGGTGTATGAGCCTCTGGTCGATGATCAATGGCCACACAACCCCCATTTTTGTCGAAAATAGCCATGAACGACCATTTTCAATAATATCGAAGGCTAACACCTACGGATTTTTGACCAAGAAATGGTCTCCACCAGAAATCCAAGAATGTGATCTATGGCAAGGAAACATATGTGGGGTGAGGTGTATGAGCCTCTGGTCGACGATCAATGGCCACACAACCCTAATTTTTGTCGAAAATAGCCATGAACGACCATTTTCAATAATACCGAAGGCTAACACGTACGAGTTTTTAACCAAGAAATGGTTTCCACCAGAAATCCAAGAATGTAATCTATGGCAAGGAAACATATGTGGGGTGAGGTGTATGAGCCTCTGGTCGACGATCAATGGCCACACAACCCTAATTTTTGTCGAAAATAGCCATGAACGACCATTTTCAATGACACTGAAGGCTAACACCTACGGATTTTTGACCAAGAAATGGTCTCCACCATAAATCCAAGAATGTAATCTATGGCAAGGAAACATATGTGGGGTGAGGTTTATGAGCCTCTGGTCGAAGATCAATGGCCACACAACCCCCATTTTTGTCGAAAATAGCCATGAATGACCATTTTCAAAAATACCAAAGGCTAACACCTACGGATTTTTGCCCAAGAAATGGTCTCCACCAGAAATCCAAGAATGTGATCTATGGCAAGGAAACATATGTGGGGTGAGGTGTATGAGCCTCTGGTCGACGATCAATGGCCACACAACCCTAATTTTTGTCGAAAATAGCCATGAACGACCATTTTCAATGACACTGAAGGCTAACACCTACGGATTTTTGACCAAGAAATGGTCTCCACCATAAATCCAAGAATGTGATCTATGGCAAGGAAACATATGTGTAGTGAGGTGTATGAGCCTCTGGTCGAAGATCAATGGCCACACAACCCCCATTTTTGTCGAAAATAGCCATGAATGACCATTTACAATAATACCGAAGGCTAACACCTACGGATTTTTGACCAAGAAATGGTCTCCACCAGAAATCCAAGAATGTGATCTATGGCAAGGAAACATATGTGGGGTGAGGTGTACGAGCCTCTGGTCGATCATCAATGGCCACACAACCCCCATTTTTGTCGAAAATAGCCATGAACGACCATTTTCAATGACACTGAAGGCTAACACCTACAGATTTTTGACCAAGAAATGGTCTCCACCAGAAATCCAAGAATGTGATCTATGGCAAGGAAACATATGTGGGGTGAGGTGTATGAGCCTCTAGTCGATGATCAATGGCCACACAACCCCCATTTTTGTCGAAAATAGCCATGAATGACCATTTTCAAAAATACCAAAGGCTAACACGTACGGATTTTTGACCAAGAAATGGTCTCCACCTGAAATCCAAGAATGTGATCTATGACAAGGAAACATATGTGGGGTGAGGTGTACGAGCCTCTGGTCGATGATCAATGGCCACACAACCCCCATTTTGCCGAAAATAGCCATGAATGACCATTTTCAATAATACCGAAGGCTAACACGTACGAGTTTTTAACCAAGAAATGGTTTCCACCAGAAATCCAAGAATGTAATCTATGGCAAGGAAACATATGTGGGGTGTGGTTTATGAGCCTCTGGTCGATGATGAATGGCCACACAACCCCAATTTTTGTCGAAAATAGCCATGAACGACCATTTTCAATAATACCAAAGGCTAACACCTACGGATTTTTGACCAAGAAATGGTCTCCACCAGAAATCCAAGAATGTGATCTATGGCAAGGAAACATTTGTGGGGTGAGGTGTATGAGCCTCTGGTCGATGATCAATGGCCACACAACCCCCATTTTTGTCGAAAATAGCCATGAACGACCATTTTCAATAATATCGAAGGCTAACACCTACGGATTTTTGACCAAGAAATGGTCTCCACCAGAAATCCAAGAATGTGATCTATGGCAAGGAAACATATGTGGGGTGAGGTGTATGAGCCTCTGGTCGACGATCAATGGCCTACACAACCCTAATTTTTGTCGAAAATAGCCATGAACGACCATTTTCAATAATACCGAAGGCTAACACGTACGAGTTTTTAACCAAGAAATGGTTTCCACCAGAAATCCAAGAATGTAATCTATGGCAAGGAAACATATGTGGGGTGAGGTGTATGAGCCTCTGGTCGACGATCAATGGCCACACAACCCTAATTTTTGTCGAAAATAGCCATGAACGACCATTTTCAATGACACTGAAGGCTAACACCTACGGATTTTTGACCAAGAAATGGTCTCCACCATAAATCCAAGAATGTAATCTATGGCAAGGAAACATATGTGGGGTGAGGTTTATGAGCCTCTGGTCGAAGATCAATGGCCACACAACCCCCATTTTTGTCGAAAATAGCCATGAATGACCATTTTCAAAAATACCAAAGGCTAACACCTACGGATTTTTGCCCAAGAAATGGTCTCCACCAGAAATCCAAGAATGTGATCTATGGCAAGGAAACATATGTGGGGTGAGGTGTATGAGCCTCTGGTCGACGATCAATGGCCACACAACCCTAATTTTTGTCGAAAATAGCCATGAACGACCATTTTCAATGACACTGAAGGCTAACACCTACGGATTTTTGACCAAGAAATGGTCTCCACCATAAATCCAAGAATGTGATCTATGGCAAGGAAACATATGTGTAGTGAGGTGTATGAGCCTCTGGTCGAAGATCAATGGCCACACAACCCCCATTTTTGTCGAAAATAGCCATGAATGACCATTTACAATAATACCGAAGGCTAACACCTACGGATTTTTGACCAAGAAATGGTCTCCACCAGAAATCCAAGAATGTGATCTATGGCAAGGAAACATATGTGGGGTGAGGTGTACGAGCCTCTGGTCGATCATCAATGGCCACACAACCCCCATTTTTGTCGAAAATAGCCATGAACGACCATTTTCAATGACACTGAAGGCTAACACCTACAGATTTTTGACCAAGAAATGGTCTCCACCAGAAATCCAAGAATGTGATCTATGGCAAGGAAACATATGTGGGGTGAGGTGTACGAGCCTCTGGTCGATGATCAATGGCCACACAACCCCCATTTTGCCGAAAATAGCCATGAACGACCATTTTCAATAATACCGAAGGCTAACACGTACGAGTATTTAACCAAGAAATGGTCTCCACCAGAAATCCAAGAATGTGATCTATGGCAAGGAAACATATGTGGGGTGAGGTTTATGAGCCTCTAGTCGATGATAAATGGCCACACAACCCCCATTTTTTATGAAAATAGCCATGAGCGACCTTGAAAATAGCCATGAGCGACCATTTTCAATAATACTAGAGGCTAACACCTACGGATTTTAGGCCAAGAAATGGTCTCCACCAGAAATCCAAGAATGTGATCTACGACAAGGAAACATATGTGGGGTGAGGTGTATGAGCCTCTGGTCGACGATCAATGGCCACACAACCCCCATTTTGCCGAAAATAGCCATGAACGACCATTTTCAATAATACCGAAGGCTAACACGTACGAGTTTTTGACCAAGAAATGGTCTCCACCAAAAATCCAAGAATGTGATCTATGGCAAGGAAACATATGTGGGGTGAGATTTATGAGCCTCTAGTCGATGATAAATGGCCACACAACCCCCATTTTGCCGAAAATAGCCATGAATGACCATTTTCAATAATACCGAAGGCTAACACCTACGGATTTTTGACCAAGAAATGGTCTGCACCAGAAATCCAAGAATGTGATCTATGGCAAGGAAACATATGTGGGGTGAGGTGTATGAGCCTCTGGTCGACGATCAATGGCCACACAACCCTAATTTTTGTCGAAAATAGCCATGAACGACCATTTTCAATGACACTGAAGGCTAACACCTACGAATTTTTGACCAAGAAATGGTCTCCACCATAAATCCAAGAATGTGATCTATGGCAAGGAAACATATGTGGGGTGAGGTGTATGAGCGTCTGGTCGATGATCAATGGCCACACAACCCCCATTTTTGTCGAAAATAGCCATGAACGACCATTTTTAATAATATCGAAGGCTAACACCTACGGATTTTTGACCAAGAAATGGTCTCCACCAGAAATCCAAGAATGTGATCTACGACAAGGAAACATATGTGGGGTGAGGTGTATGAGCCTCTGGTCGACGATCAATGGCTACACAACCCCCATTTTTGTCGAAAATAGCCATGAATGACCATTTTCAAAAATACCAAAGGCTAACACGTACGGATTTTTGACCAAGAAATGGTCTCCACCAGAAATCCAAGAATGTGATCTATGGCAAGGAAACATATGTGGGGTGAGGTGTATGAGCCTCTGGTCGATGATCAATGGCCACACAACCCCGATTTTTGTCGAAAATAGCCATGAATGACCATTTACAATAATACCGAAGGCTAACACCTACGGATTTTTGACCAAGAAATGGTCTCCACCAGAAATCCAAGAATGTGATCTATGGCAAGGAAACATATGTGGGGTGAGGTGTATGAGCCTCTGGTCGATGATCAATGGCCACACAACCCCCATTTTTGTCGAAAATAGCCATGAACGACCATTTTCAATAATACCGAAGGCTAACACATACGAGTTTTTGACCAAGAAATGGTCTCCACCAAAAATCCAAGAATGTGATCTATGGCAAGGAAACATATGTGTAGTGAGGTGTACGAGCCTCTGGTCGATGATCAATGGCCACACAACCCCCATTTTTGTCGAAAATAGCCATGAATGACCATTTTCAATAATACCGAAGGCTAACACCTACGGATTTTTGACCAAGAAATGGTCTCCACCAGAAATCCAAGAATGTGATCTATGGCAAGGAAACATATGTGGGGTGAGGTGTACGAGCCTCTGGTCGATGATCAATGGCCACAGAACCCCCATTTTGCCGAAAATAGCCATGAACGACCATTTTCAATAATACCGAAGGCTAACACGTACGAGTTTTTGACCAAGAAATGGTCTCCACCAAAAATCCAAGAATGTGATCTATGGCAAGGAAACATATGTGTAGTGAGGTGTACGAGCCTTTGGTTGATGATCAATGGCCACACAACCCCCATTTTTGTCGAAAATAGCCATGAATGACCATTTTCAATAATACCGAAGGCTAACACCTACGGATTTTTGACCAAGAAATGGTCTCCACCAGAAATCCAAGAATGTGATCTATGGCAAGGAAACATATGTGGGGTGAGGTGTACGAGCCTCTGGTCGATGATCAATGGCCACACAACCCCCATTTTGCCGAAAATAGCCATGAACGACCATTTTCAATAATACCGAAGGATAACACGTACGAGTTTTTAACCAAGAAATGGTCTCCACCAGAAATCCAAGAATATGATCTATGGCAAGGAAACATATGCGGGGTGAGGTTTATGAGCCTCTAGTCGATGATAAATGGCCACACAACCCCCATTTTTTATGAAAATAGCCATGAGCGACCATTTTCAATAATACAAGAGGCTAACACCTACGGATTTTAGACCAAGAAATGGTCTCCACCAGAAATCCAAGAATGTGATCTATGGCAAGGAAACATATGTGGGGTGAGGTGTATGAGCGTCTGGTCGATGATCAATGGCCACACAACCCCCATTTTTGTCGAAAATAGCCATGAACGACCATTTTCAATAATACCGAAGGCTAACACCTACGGATTTTTGACCAAGAAATGGTCTCCACCAGAAATCCAAGAATGTGATCTATGGCAAGGAAACATATGTGGGGTGAGGTGTATGAGCCTCTGGTCGACGATCAATGGCCACACAACCCTAATTTTTGTCGAAAATAGCCATGAACGACCATTTTCAATGACACTGAAGGCTAACACCTACGGATTTTTGACCAAGAAATGGTCCCACCAGAAATCCAAGAATGTGATCTACGACAAGGAAACATATGTGGGGTGAGGTGTATGAGCCTCTGGTCGACGATCAATGGCCACACAACCCCCATTTTGCCGAAAATAGCCATGAATGACCATTTTCAATAATATCGAAGGCTAACACCTACGGATTTTTGACCAAGAAATGGTCTCCACCAGAAATCCAAGAATGTGATCTACGACAAGGAAACATATGTGGGGTGAGGTGTATGAGCCTCTGGTCGACGATCAATGGCCACACAACCCCCATTTTGCCGAAAATAGCCATGAATGACCATTTTCAATAATACCGAAGGCTAACACGTACGAGTTTTTAACGAAGAAATGGTTTCCACCAGAAATCCAAGAATGTAATCTATGGCAAGGAAACATATGTGGGGTGAGGTTTATGAGCCTCTAGTCGATGATAAATGGCCACACAACCCCCATTTTTTTATGAAAATAGCCATGAGCGACCTTGAAAATAGCCATGAGCGACCATTTTCAATAATACTAGAGGCTAACACCTACGGATTTTAGACCAAGAAATGGTCTCCACCAGAAATCCAAGAATGTGATCTATGGCAAGGAAACATATGTGGGGTGAGGTGTATGAGCGTCTGGTCGATGATCAATGGCCACACAACCCCCATTTTTGTCGAAAATAGCCATGAACGACCATTTTCAATAATACCGAAGGCTAACACGTACGAGGTTTTAACCAAGAAATGGTTTCCACCAGAAATCCAAGAATTTAATCTATGGCAAGGAAACATATGTGGGGTGAGGTGTATGAGCCTCTGGTCGATGATCAATGGCCACACAACCCCCATTTTTGTCGAAAATAGCCATGAGCGACCATTTTCAATAATACCGAAGGCTAACACCTATGGATTTTAGGCCAAGAAATGGTCTCCACCAGAAATCCAAGAATGTGATCTATGGCAAGGAAACATATGTGGGGTGAGGTGTATGAGCGTCTGGTCTATGATCAATGGTGTGGCCATTGATCATCGACTAGAGGCTCATACACCTCACCCCACATATGTTTCCTTGCCATAGATCACATTCTTGGATTTCTGGTGGAGACCATTTCTTGGTCAAAAATCCGTAGGTGTTAGCCTTCGGTATTATTGTAAATGGTCATTCATGGCTATTTTCGACAAAAATGGGGGTTGTGTGGCCATTGATCATCGACCAGATGCTCATACACCTCACCCCACATATGTTTCCTTGCCATAGATCACATTCTTGGATTTCTGGTGGAGACCATTTCTTGGTTAAAAACTCGTACGTGTTAGCCTTCGGTATTATTGAAAATGGTCGTTCATGGCTATTTTCGGCAAAATGGTGGTTGTGTGGCCATTGATCATCGACTAGAGGCTCGTACACCTCACCCCACATATGTTTCCTTGCCATAGATCACATTCTTGGATTTCTGGTGGAGACCATTTCTTGGTTAAAAACTCGTACGTGTTAGCCTTCGGTATTATTGAAAATGGTCGTTCATGGCTATTTTCGGCAAAATGGGGGTTGTGTGGCCATTCATCATCGACCAGAGGCTCATAAACCTCACCCCACATATGTTTCCTTGCCATAGATTACATTCTTGGATTTCTGGTGGAAACCATTTCTTGGTTAAAAACTCGTACGTGTTAGCCTTCGGTATTATTGAAAATGGTCATTCATGGCTATTTTCGGCAAAATGGGGGTTGTGTGGCCATTGATCATCGACCAGAGGCTCGTACACCTCACCCCACATATGTTTCCTTGCCATAGATCACATTCTTGGATTTCTGGTGGAGACCATTTCTTGGTCGAAAATCCGTATGTGTTAGCCTTTGGTATTTTTGAAAATGGTCATTCATGGCTATTTTCGACAAAAATGGGGGTTGTGTGGCCATTGATCATCGACTAGAAGCTCATACACCTCACCCCACATATGTTTCCTTGCCATAGATCACATTCTTGGATTTCTGGTGGAGACCATTTCTTGGTCAAAAATCCGTAGGTGTTAGCCTTCGGTATTATTGAAAATGGTCATTCATGGCTATTTTCGACAAAAATGGGGGTTGTGTGGCCATTGATCATCGACCAGATGCTCATACACCTCACCCCACATATGTTTCCTTGCCATAGATCACATTCTTGGATTTCTGGTGGAGACCATTTCTTGGTCTAAAATCCGTAGGTGTTAGCCTCTAGTATTATTGAAAATGGTCGCTCATGGCTATTCTCAAGGTCGCTCATGGCTATTTTCATAAAAAATGGGGGTTGTGTGGCCATTTATCATCGACTAGAGGCTCATAAACCTCACCCCACATATGTTTCCTTGCCATAGATTACATTCTTGGATTTCTGGTGGAGACCATTTCTTGGTTAAAAACTCGTACGTGTTAGCCTTCGGTATTATTGAAAATGGTCATTCATCGCTATTTTCGGCAAAATGGGGGTTGTGTGGCCATTGATCGTCGACCAGAGGCTCATACACCTCACCCCACATATGTTTCCTTGCCATAGATCACATTCTTGGATTTCTGGTGGAGACCATTTCTTGGTCAAAAATCCGTAGGTGTTAGCCTTCGGTATTATTGTAAATGGTCATTCATGGCTATTTTCGACAAAAATGGGGGTTGTGTGGCGATTGATCATCGACTGGAGGCTCATACACCTCACCCCACATATGTTTCCTTGCCATAGATCACATTCTTGGATTTCTGGTGGAGACCATTTCTTGGTAAAAAATCCGTAGGTGTTAGCCTTCGGTATTATTGAAAATGGTCGTTCATGGCTATTTTCGACAAAAATGGGGGTTGTGTGGCCATTCATCATCGACCAGACGCTCATACACCTCACCCCACATATGTTTCCTTGCCATAGATCACATTCTTGGATTTCTGGTGGGGACCATTTCTTGGTCTAAAATCCGTAGGTGTTAGCCTCTAGTATTATTGAAAATGGTCGCTCATGGCTATTTTCAAGGTCGCTCATGGCTATTTTCATAAAAAATGGGGGTTGTGTGGCCATTTATCATCGATTAGAGGCTCATAGACCTCACCCCACATATGTTTCATTGCCATAGATTACATTCTTGGATTTCTAGTGGAAACCATTTCTTGGTTAAAAACTCGTACGTGTTAGCCTTCGGTATTATTGAAAATGGTCATTCATGGCTATTTTCGGCAAAATGGGGGTTGTGTGGCCATTGATCGTCGACCAGAGGCTCATACACCTCACCCCACATATGTTTCCTTGTCGTAGATCACATTCTTGGATTTCTGGTGGAGACCATTTCTTGGTCAAAAATCCGTAGGTGTTAGCCTTCGATATTATTGAAAATGGTCATTCATGGCTATTTTCGGCAAAATGGGGGTTGTGTGGCCATTGATCGTCGACCAGAGGCTCATACACCTCACCCCACATATGTTTCCTTGTCGTAGATCACATTCTTGGATTTCTGGTGGAGACCATTTCTTGGTCAAAAATCCGTAGGTGTTAGCCTTCGATATTATTGAAAATGGTTGTTCATGGCTATTTTCGACAAAAATGGAGGTTGTGTGGCCATTGATCATCGACCAGAGGCTCATACACCTCACCCCACATATGTTTCCTTGCCATAGATCACATTCTTGGATTTCTGGTGGAGACCATTTCTTGGTCAAAAATCCGTAGGTGTTAGCCTTCGGTATTATTGAAAATGGTCGTTCATGGCTATTTTCGACAAAAATGGGGGTTGTGTGGCCATTGATCATCGACCGGACGCTCATACACCTCACCCCACATATGTTTCCTTGCCATAGATCACATTCTTGGATTTCTGGTGGAGACCATTTCTTGGTCTAAAATCCGTAGGTGTTAGCCTCTAGTATTATTGAAAATGGTCGCTCATGGCTATTTTCAAGGTCGCTCATGGCTATTTTCATAAAAAATGGGGGTTGTGTGGCCATTTATCATCGACTAGAGGCTCATAAACCTCACCCCACATATGTTTCCTTGCCATAGATTACATTCTTGGATTTCTGGTGGAAACCATTTCTTGGTTAAAAACTCGTACGTGTTAGCCTTCGGTATTATTGAAAATGGTCATTCATGGCTATTTTCGGCAAAATGGGGGTTGTGTGGCCATTGATCGTCGACCAGAGGCTCATACACCTCACCCCACATATGTTTCCTTGTCGTAGATCACATTCTTGGATTTCTAGTGGAGACCATTTCTTGGTCAAAAATCCGTAGGTGTTAGCCTTCGATATTATTGAAAATGGTCATTCATGGCTATTTTCGGCAAAATGGGGGTTGTGTGGCCATTGATCGTCGACCAGAGGCTCATACACCTCACCCCACATATGTTTCCTTGTCGTAGATCACATTCTTGGATTTCTGGTGGAGACCATTTCTTGGTCAAAAATCCGTAGGTGTTAGCCTTCGATATTATTGAAAATGGTCGTTCATGGCTATTTTCGACAAAAATGGGGGTTGTGTGGCCATTGATCATCGACCAGAGGCTCATACACCTCACCCCACATATGTTTCCTTGCCATAGATCACATTCTTGGATTTCTGGTGGAGACCATTTCTTGGTCAAAAATCCGTAGGTGTTAGCCTTCGGTATTATTGAAAATGGTCGTTCATGGCTATTTTCGACAAAAATGGGGGTTGTGTGGCCATTGATCATCGACCAGACGCTCATACACCTCACCCCACATATGTTTCCTTGCCATAGATCACATTCTTGGATTTCTGGTGGAGACCATTTCTTGGTCTAAAATCCGTAGGTGTTAGCCTCTAGTATTATTGAAAATGGTCGCTCATGGCTATTTTCAAGGTCGCTCATGGCTATTTTCATAAAAAATGGGGGTTGTGTGGCCATTGATCAGTCGACCAGAGGCTCATACACCTCACCCCACATATGTTTCCTTGCCATAGATCACATTCTTGGATTTCTGGTGGAGACCATTTCTTGGTCAAAAATCCGTAGGTGTTAGCCTTCGGTATTATTGAAAATGGTCGTTCATGGCTATTTTCGACAAAAATGGGAGTTGTGTGGCCATTGATCATCGACCAGACGCTCATACACCTCACCCCACATATGTTTCCTTGCCATAGATCACATTCTTGGATTTCTGGTGGAGACCATTTCTTGGTCTAAAATCCGTAGGTGTTAGCCTCTAGTATTGTTGAAAATGGTCGCTCATGGCTATTTTCAAGGTCGCTCATGGCTATTTTCATAAAAAATGGGGGTTGTGTGGCCATTTATCATCGACTAGAGGCTCATAAACCTCACCCCACATATGTTTCCTTGCCATAGATTACATTCTTGGATTTCTGGTGGAAACCATTTCTTGGTTAAAAACTCGTACGTGTTAGCCTTCGGTATTATTGAAAATGGTCATTCATGGCTATTTTTGGCAAAATGGGGGTTGTGTGGCCATTGATCATCGACCAGAGGCTCGTACACCTCACCCCACATATGTTTCCTTGCCATAGATCACATTATTGGATTTCTGGTGGAGACCATTTCTTGGTCAAAAATCCGTACGTGTTAGCCTTTGGTATTTTTGAAAATGATCATTCATGGCTATTTTCGACAAAAATGGGGGTTGTGTGGCCATTGATCATCGACTAGAGGCTCATACACCTCACCCCACATATGTTTCCTTGCCATAGATCACATTCTTGGATTTCTGGTGGAGACCATTTCTTGGTCAAAAATCCGTAGGTGTTAGCCTTCGGTATTATTGAAAATGGTCGTTCGTGGCTATTTTCGACAAAAATGGGGGTTGTGTGGCAATTGATCATCGACCAGACGCTCATACACCTCACCCCACATATGTTTCCTTGCCATAGATCACATTCTTGGATTTCTGGTGGAGACCATTTCTTGGTCTAAAATCCGTAGGTGTTAGCCTCTAGTATTATTGAAAATGGTCGCTCATGGCTATTTTCAAGGTCGCTCATGGCTATTTTCATAAAAAATGGGGGTTGTGTGGCCATTTATCATCGACTAGAGGCTCATAAACCTCACCCCACATATGTTTCCTTGCCATAGATTACATTCTTGGATTTCTGGTGGAAACCATTTCTTGGTTAAAAACTCGTACGTGTTAGCCTTCGGTATTATTGAAAATGGTCATTCATGGCTATTTTTGGCAAAATGGGGGTTGTGTGGCCATTGATCATCGACCAGAGGCTCGTACACCTCACCCCACAATATGTTTCCTTGCCATAGATCACATTATTGGATTTCTGGTGGAGACCATTTCTTGGTCAAAAATCCGTACGTGTTAGCCTTTGGTATTTTTGAAAATGATCATTCATGGCTATTTTCGACAAAAATGGGGGTTGTGTGGCCATTGATCATCGACTAGAGGCTCATACACCTCACCCCACATATGTTTCCTTGCCATAGATCACATTCTTGGATTTCTGGTGGAGACCATTTCTTGGTCAAAAATCCGTAGGTGTTAGCCTTCGGTATTATTGAAAATGGTCATTCATGGCTATTTTCGACAAAAATGGGGGTTGTGTGGCCATTGATCATCGACCAGACGCTCATACACCTCACCCCACATATGTTTCCTTGCCATAGATCACATTCTTGGATTTCTGGTGGAGACCATTTCTTGGTCTAAAATCCGTAGGTGTTAGCCTCTAGTATTATTGAAAATGGTCGCTCATGGCTATTTTCAAGGTCGCTCATGGCTATTTTCATAGAAAAATGGAGCTTGTGTGGCCATTTATCATCGACTAGAGGCTCATAAACCTCACCCCACATATAATTCCTTGCCATAGATTACATTCTTGGATTTCTGGTGGAGACCATTTCTTGGTTAAAAACTCGTACATGTTAGCCTTCGGTATTATTGAAAATGGTCATTCATGGCTATTTTCGGCAAAATGGGGGTTGTGTGGCCATTGATCGTCGACCAGAGGCTCATACACCTCACCCCACATATGTTTCCTTGCCATAGATCATATTCTTGGATTTCTGGTGGAGACCATTTCTTGGTCAAAAATCCGTAGGTGTTAGCCTTCGGTATTATTGTAAATAGGTCATTCATGGCTATTTTCGACAAAAATGGGGGTTGTGTGGCCATTGATCATCGACCAGAGGCTCATACACCTCACTACACATATGTTTCCTTGCCATAGATCACATTCTTGGATTTATTGTGGAGACCATTTCTTGGTCAAAAATCCGTAGGTGTTAGCCTTCAATGTCATTGAAAATGGTCGTTCATGGCTATTTTCGACAAAAATTAGGGTTGTGTGGCCATTGATCGTCGACCAGAGGCTCATACACCTCACCCCACATATGTTTCCTTGCCATAGATCACATTCTTGGATTTCTGGTGGAGACCATTTCTTGGTCAAAAATCCGTAGGTGTTAGCCTTCGGTATTATTGAAAATGGTCGTTCATGGCTATTTTCGACAAAAATGGGGGTTGTGTGGCCATTGATCATCGACCAGACGCTCATACACCTCACCCCACATATGTTTCCTTGCCATAGATCACATTCTTGGATTTCTGGTGGAGACCATTTCTTGGTTAAAAACTCGTAGGTGTTAGCCTTCGGTATTATTGAAAATGGTCATTCATGGCTATTTTCGGCAAAATGGGGGTTGTGTGGCCATTGATCATCGACCGGAGGCTCGTACACCTCACCCCACATATGTTTCCTTGCCATAGATCACATTCTTGGATTTCTGGTGGAGACCATTTCTTGGTTAAAAATCCGTACGTGTTAGCCTTTGGTATTTTTGAAAATGGTCATTCATGGCTATTTTCGACAAAAATGGGGGTTGTGTGGCCATTGATCATCGACTAGAGGCTCATACACCTCACCCCACATATGTTTCCTTGCCATAGATCACATTCTTGGATTTCTGGTGGAGACCATTTCTTGGTAAAAAATCCGTAGGTGTTAGCCTTCGGTATTATTGAAAATGGTCGTTCATGGCTATTTTCGACAAAAATGGGGGTTGTGTGGCCATTGATCATCGACCAGACGCTCATACACCTCACCCCACATATGTTTCCTTGCCATAGATCACATTCTTGGATTTCTGGTGGAGACCATTTCTTGGTCTAAAATCCGTAGATGTTAGCCTCTAGTATTATTGAAAATGGTCGCTCATGGCTAATTTTCAAGGTCGCTCATGGCTATTTTCATAAAAAATGGGGGTTGTGTGGCCATTTATCATCGACTAGAGGCTCATAAACCTCACCCCACATATGTTTCATTGCCATAGATTACATTCTTGGATTTCTGGTGGAAACCATTTCTTGGTTAAAAACTCGTACGTGTTAGCCTTCGGTATTATTGAAAATGGTCATTCATGGCTATTTTCGGCAAAATGGGGGTTGTGTGGCCATTGATCGTCGACCAGAGGCTCATACACCTCACCCCACATATGTTTCCTTGTCGTAGATCACATTCTTGGATTTCTGGTGGAGACCATTTCTTGGTCAAAAATCCGTAGGTGTTAGCCTTCGATATTATTGAAAATGGTCATTCATGGCTATTTTCGACAAAATGGGGGTTGTGTGGCCATTGATCGTCGACCAGAGGCTCATACACCTCACCCCACATATGTTTCCTTGTCGTAGATCACATTCTTGGATTTCTGGTGGAGACCATTTCTTGGTCAAAAATCAGTAGGTGTTAGCCTTCGATATTATTGAAAATGGTCGCTCATGGCTATTTCAAGGTCGCTCATGGCTATTTTCATAAAAAATGGAGGTTGTGTGGCCATTGATCATCGACCAGAGGCTCATACACCTCACCCCACATATGTTTCCTTGCCATAGATCACATTCTTGGATTTCTGGTGGAGACCATTTCTTGGTCAAAAATCCGTAGGTGTTAGCCTTCGGTATTATTGAAAATGGTCGTTCATGGCTATTTTCGACAAAAATGGGGGTTGTGTGGCCATTGATCATCGACCAGACGCTCATACACCTCACCCCACATATGTTTCCTTGCCATAGATCACATTCTTGGATTTCTGGTGGAGACCATTTCTTGGTCTAAAATCCGTAGGTGTTAGCCTCTAGTATTATTGAAAATGGTCGCTCATGGCTATTTTCAAGGTCGCTCATGGCTATTTTCATAAAAAATGGGGGTTGTGTGGCCATTTATCATCGACTAGAGGCTCATAAACCTCACCCCACATATGTTTCCTTGCCATAGATTACATTCTTGGATTTCTGGTGGAAACCATTTCTTGGTTAAAAACTCGTACGTGTTAGCCTTCGGTATTATTGAAAATGGTCATTCATGGCTATTTTCGGCAAAATGGGGGTTGTGTGGCCATTGATCGTCGACCAGAGGCTCATACACCTCACCCCACATATGTTTCCTTGTCGTAGATCACATTCTTGGATTTCTGGTGGAGACCATTTCTTGGTCAAAAATCCGTAGGTGTTAGCCTTCGATATTATTGAAAATGGTCATTCATGGCTATTTTCGGCAAAATGGGGGTTGTGTGGCCATTGATCGTCGACCAGAGGCTCATACACCTCACCCCACATATGTTTCCTTGTCGTAGATCACATTCTTGGATTTCTGGTGGAGACCATTTCTTGGTCAAAAATCCGTAGGTGTTAGCCTTCGATATTATTGAAAATGGTCGTTCATGGCTATTTTCGACAAAAATGGGGGTTGTGTGGCCATTGATCATCGACCAGAGGCTCATACACCTCACCCCACATATGTTTCCTTGCCATAGATCACATTCTTGGATTTCTGGTGGAGACCATTTCTTGGTCAAAAATCCGTAGGTGTTAGCCTTCGGTATTATTGAAAATGGTCGTTCATGGCTATTTTCGACAAAAATGGGGGTTGTGTGGCCATTGATCATCGACCAGACGCTCATACACCTCACCCCACATATGTTTCCTTGCCATAGATCACATTCTTGGATTTCTTGTGGAGACCATTTCTTGGTCTAAAATCCGTAGGTGTTAGCCTCTAGTATTATTGAAAATGGTCGCTCATGGCTATTTTCAAGGTCGCTCATGGCTATTTTCATAAAAAATGGGGGTTGTGTGGCCATTGATCGTCGACCAGAGGCTCATACACCTCACCCCACATATGTTTCCTTGCCATAGATCACATTCTTGGATTTCTGGTGGAGACCATTTCTTGGTCAAAATTCCGTAGGTGTTAGCCTTCGGTATTATTGAAAATGGTCGTTCATGGCTATTTTCGACAAAAATGGGGGTTGTGTGGCCATTGATCATCGACCAGACGCTCATACACCTCACCCCACATATGTTTCCTTGCCATAGATCACATTCTTGGATTTCTGGTGGAGACCATTTCTTGGTCTAAAATCCGTAGGTGTTAGCCTCTAGTATTATTGAAAATGGTCGCTCATGGCTATTTTCAAGGTCGCTCATGGCTATTTTCATAAAAAATGGGGGTTGTGTGGCCATTTATCATCGACTAGAGGCTCATAAACCTCACCCCACATATGTTTCCTTGCCATAGATTACATTCTTGGATTTCTGGTGGAAACCATTTATTGGTTAAAAACTCGTACGTGTTAGCCTTCGGTATTATTGAAAATGGTCATTCATGGCTATTTTCGGCAAAATGGGGGTTGTGTGGCCATTGATCGTCGACCAGAAGCTCATACACCTCACCCCACATATGTTTCCTTGTCGTAGATCACATTCTTGGATTTCTGGTGGAGACCATTTCTTGGTCAAAAATCCATAGGTGTTAGCCTTCGATATTATTGAAAATGGTCGTTCATGGCTATTTTCGACAAAAATGGGGGTTGTGTGGCCATTGATTATCGACCAGAGGCTCATACACCTCACCCCACATATGTTTCCTTGCCATAGATCACATTCTTGGATTTCTGGTGGAGACCATTTCTTGGTCAAAAATCCGTAGGTGTTAGCCTTCGGTATTATTGTAAATGGTCATTCATGGCTATTTTCGACAAAAATGGGGGTTGTGTGGCCATTGATCATCGACCAGAGGCTCATACACCTCACCCCACATATGTTTCCTTGCCATAGATCACATTCTTGGATTTCTGGTGGAGACCATTTCATGGTCAAAAATCCGTAGGTCTTAGCCTCTAATATTATTGAAAATGGTCGCTCATGGCTATTTTCAAGGTCGCTCATGGCTATTTTCATAAAAAATGGGGGTTGTGTGGCCATTTATCATCGACTAGAGGCTCATAAACCTCACCCCACATATGTTTCCTTGCCATAGATTACATTCTTGGATTTCTGGTGGAAACCATTTCTTGGTTAAAAACTCGTACGTGTTAGCCTTCGGTATTATTGAAAATGGTCATTCATGGCTATTTTCGGCAAAATGGGGGTTGTGTGGCCATTGATCGTCGACCAGAGGCTCATACACCTCACCCCACATATGTTTCCTTGTCGTAGATCACATTCTTGGATTTCTGGTGGAGACCATTTCTTGGTCAAAAATCCGTAGGTGTTAGCCTTCGATATTATTGAAAATGGTCATTCATGGCTATTTTCGACAAAAATGGGGGTTGTGTGGCCATTGATCATCGACCAGAGGCTCATACACCTCACCCCACATATGTTTCCTTGCCATAGATCACATTCTTGGATTTCTGGTGGAGACCATTTCTTGGTCAAAAATCCGTAGGTGTTAGCCTTCGGTATTATTGTAAATGGTCATTCATGGCTATTTTCGACAAAAATGGGGGTTGTGTGGCCATTGATCATCGACCAGAGGCTCATACACCTCACCCCACATATGTTTCCTTGCCATAGATCACATTCTTGGATTTCTGGTGGAGACCATTTCTTGGTCAAAAATCCGTAGGTCTTAGCCTCTAATATTATTGAAAATGGTCGCTCATGGCTATTTTCATAAAAAAATGGGGGCTGTGTGGCCATTTATCATCGACTAGAGGCTCATAAACCTCACCCCACATATGTTTCATTGCCATAGATCACATTCTTGGATTTCTGGTGGAGACCATTTCTTGGTTAAAAACTCGTACGTGTTAGCCTTCGGTATTATTGAAAATGGTCGTTCATGGCTATTTTCGGCAAAATGGGGGTTGTGTGGCCATTGATCATCGACCAGAGGCTCGTACACCTCACCTCACATATGTTTCCTTGCCATAGATCACATTCTTGGATTTCTGGTGGAGACCATTTCTTGGTCAAAAATCCGAACGTGTTAGCCTTTGGTATTTTTGAAAATGGTCATTCATGGCTATTTTTGACAAAAATGGGGGTTGTGTGGCCATTGATCTTCGACCAGAGGCTCATACACCTCACTACACATATGTTTCCTTGCCATAGATCACATTCTTGGATTTATGGTGGAGACCATTTCTTGGTCAAAAATCCGTAGGTGTTAGCCTTCAGTGTCATTGAAAATGGTCGTTCATGGCTATTTTCGACAAAAATTAGGGTTGTGTGGCCATTGATCGTCGACCAGAGGCTCATACACCTCACCCCACATATGTTTCTTTGCCATAGATCACATTCTTGGATTATTGGTGGAGACCATTTCTTGGTCAAAAATCCGTAGGTGTTAGCCTTCGGTATTATTGAAAATGGTCGTTCATGGCTATTTTCGACAAAAATGGGGGTTGTGTGTCCATTGATCATCGACCAGACGCTCATACACCTCACCCCACATATGTTTCCTTGCCATAGATCACATTCTTGGATTTCTGGTGGAGACCATTTCTTGGTCTAAAATCCGTAGGTGTTAGCCTCTAGTATTATTGAAAATGGTCGCTCATGGCTATTTTCAAGGTCGCTCATGGCTATTTTCATAAAAAATGGGGGTTGTGTGGCCATTTATCATCGACTAGAGGCTCATAAACCTCACCCCACATATGTTTCCTTGCCATAGATTACATTCTTGGATTTCTGGTGGAAACCATTTATTGGTTAAAAACTCGTACGTGTTAGCCTTCGGTATTATTGAAAATGGTCATTCATGGCTATTTTCGGCAAAATGGGGGTTGTGTGGCCATTGATCGTCGACCAGAAGGCTCATACACCTCACCCCACATATGTTTCCTTGTCGTAGGTCACATTCTTGGATTTCTGGTGGAGACCATTTCTTGGTCAAAAATCCATAGGTGTTAGCCTTCGATATTATTGAAAATGGTCGTTCATGGCTATTTTCGACAAAAATGGGGGTTGTGTGGCCATTGATTATCGACCAGAGGCTCATACACCTCACCCCACATATGTTTCCTTGCCATAGATCACATTCTTGGATTTCTGGTGGAGACCATTTCTTGGTCAAAAATCCGTAGGTGTTAGCCTTCGGTATTATTGTAAATGGTCATTCATGGCTATTTTCGACAAAAATGGGGGTTGTGTGGCCATTGATCATCGACCAGAGGCTCATACACCTCACCCCACATATGTTTCCTTGCCATAGATCACATTCTTGGATTTCTGGTGGAGACCATTTCATGGTCAAAAATCCGTAGGTCTTAGCCTCTAATATTATTGAAAATGGTCGCTCATGGCTATTTTCAAGGTCGCTCATGGCTATTTTCATAAAAAATGGGGGTTGTGTGGCCATTTATCATCGACTAGAGGCTCATAAACCTCACCCCACATATGTTTCCTTGCCATAGATTACATTCTTGGATTTCTGGTGGAAACCATTTCTTGGTTAAAAACTCGTACGTGTTAGCCTTCGGTATTATTGAAAATGGTCATTCATGGCTATTTTCGGCAAAATGGGGGTTGTGTGGCCATTGATCGTCGACCAGAGGCTCATACACCTCACCCCACATATGTTTCCTTGTCGTAGATCACATTCTTGGATTTGTGGTGGAGACCATTTCTTGGTCAAAAATCCGTAGGTGTTAGCCTTCGATATTATTGAAAATGGTCATTCATGGCTATTTTCGACAAAAATGGGGGTTGTGTGGCCATTGATCATCGACCAGAGGCTCATACACCTCACCCCACATATGTTTCCTTGCCATAGATCACATTCTTGGATTTCTGGTGGAGACCATTTCTTGGTCAAAAATCCGTAGGTGTTAGCCTTCGGTATTATTGTAAATGGTCATTCATGGCTATTTTCGACAAAAATGGGGGTTGTGTGGCCATTGATCATCGACCAGAGGCTCATACACCTCACCCCACATATGTTTCCTTGCCATAGATCACATTCTTGGATTTCTGGTGGAGACCATTTCTTGGTCAAAAATCCGTAGGTCTTAGCCTCTAATATTATTGAAAATGGTCGCTCATGGCTATTTTCATAAAAAAATGGGGGTTGTGTGGCCATTTATCATCGACTAGAGGCTCATAATCCTCACCCCACATATGTTTCATTGCCATAGATCACATTCTTGGATTTCTGGTGGAGACCATTTCTTGGTTAAAAACTCGTACGTGTTAGCCTTCGGTATTATTGAAAATGGTCGTTCATGGCTATTTTCGGCAAAATGGGGGTTGTGTGGCCATTGATCATCGACCAGAGGCTCGTACACCTCACCCCACATATGTTTCCTTGCCATAGATCACATTCTTGGATTTCTGGTGGAGACCATTTCTTGGTCAAAAATCCGTACGTGTTAGCCTTCGGTATTATTGAAAATGGTCATTCATGGCTATTTTCGACAAAAATGGGGGTTGTGTGGCCATTGATCTTCGACCAGAGGCTCATACACCTCACTACACATATGTTTCCTTGCCATAGATCACATTCTTGGATTTATGGTGGAGACCATTTCTTGGTCAAAAATCCGTAGGTGTTAGCCTTCGATAGTCATTGAAAATGGTCGTTCATGGCCTATTTTCGACAAAAATAGGGGTTGTGTGGCCATTGATCAGTCGACCAGAGGCTCATACACCTCACCCCACATATGTTTCCTTGCCATAGATCACATTCTTGGATTTCTGGTGGAGACCATTTCTTGGTCAAAAATCCGTAGGTGTTAGCCTTCGGTATTATTGTAAATGGTCATTCATGGCTATTTTCGACAACAATGTGGGTTGTGTGGCCATTGATCATCGACCAGAGGCTCATACACCTCACCCCACATATGTTTCCTTGCCATAGATCACATTCTTAGATTTCTGGTGGAGACCATTTCTTGGTCAAAAATCCGTAGGTGTTAGCCTTCGATATTATTGAAAATGGTCGTTCATGGCCATTTTCGACAAAAATGGGGGTTGTGTGGCCATTGATCATCGACCAGAGGCTCATACACCTCACCCCACATATGTTTCCTTGCCATAGATCACATTCTTGGATTTCTGGTGGAGACCATTTCTTGGTCAAAAATCCGTAGGTGTTAGCCTTCGGTATTATTGTAAATGGTCATTCATGGCTATTTTCGACAACAATGTGGGTTGTGTGGCCATTGATCATCGACCAGAGGCTCATACACCTCACCCCACATATGTTTCCTTGCCATAGATCACATTCTTAGATTTCTGGTGGAGACCATTTCTTGGTCAAAAATCCGTAGGTCTTAGCCTCTAATATTATTGAAAATGGTCGCTCATGGCTATTTTCATAAAAAATGGGGGTTGTGTGGCCATTTATCATCGACTAGAGGCTCATAAATCTCACCCCTCATATGTTTCCTTGCCATAGATCACATTCTTGGATTTTTGGTGGAGACCATTTCTTGGTCAAAAACTCGTACGTGTTAGCCTTCGGTATTATTGAAAATGGTCATTCATGGCTATTTTCGGTAAAATGGGGGTTCTGTGGCCATTGATCATCGACCAGAGGCTCGTACACCTCACCCCACATATGTTTCCTTGCCATAGATCACATTCTTGGATTTCTGGTGGAGACCATTTCTTGGGCAAAAATCCGAATGTGTTAGCCTTTGGTATTATTGAAAATGGTCATTCATGGCTATTTTCGACAAAAATGGGGGTTGTGTGGCCATTGATCATCGACCAGAGGCTCATACACCTCACCCCACATATGTTTCCTTGCCATAGATCACATTCTTGGATTTCTGGTGGAGACCATTTCTTGGTCAAAAATCCGTAGGTGTTAGCCTTCGGTATTATTGAAAATGGTCGTTCATGGCTATTTTCGACAAAAATGGGGGTTGTGTGGCCATTGATCATCGACCAGAGGCTCATACACCTCACCCCACATATGTTTCCTTGCCATAGATCACATTCTTGGATTTCTGGTGGAGACCATTTCTTGGTCAAAAATCCGTAGGTGTTAGCCTTCGGTATTATTGAAAATGGTCGTTCATGGCTATTTTCGACAAAAATGGGGGTTGTGTGGCCATTGATCATCGACCAGACGCTCATACACCTCACCCCACATATGTTTCCTTGCCATAGATCACATTCTTGGATTTCTGGTGGAGACCATTTCTTGGTCTAAAAATCCGTAGGTGTTAGCCTCTAGTATTATTGAAAATGGTCGCTCATGGCTATTTTCAAGGTCGCTCATGGCTATTTTCATAAAAAATGGGGGTTGTGTGGCCATTTATCATCGACTAGAGGCTCATAAACCTCACCCCACATATGTTTCCTTGCCATAGATTACATTCTTGGATTTCTGGTGGAAACCATTTCTTGGTTAAAAACTCGTACGTGTTAGCCTTCGGTATTATTGAAAATGGTCATTCATGGCTATTTTCGGCAAAATAGGGGGTTGTGTGGCCATTGATCGTCGACCAGAGGCTCATACACCTCACCCCACATATGTTTCCTTGTCGTAGATCACATTCTTGGATTTCTGGTGGAGACCATTTCTTGGTCAAAAATCCGTAGGTGTTAGCCTTCGATATTATTGAAAATGGTCGTTCATGGCTATTTTCGACAAAAATGGGGGTTGTGTGGCCATTGATCATCGACCAGAGGCTCATACACCTCACCCCACATATGTTTCCTTGCCATAGATCACATTCTTGGATTTCTGGTGGAGACCATTTCTTGGTCAAAAATCCGTAGGTGTTAGCCTTCGGTATTATTGTAAATGGTCATTCATGGCTATTTTCGACAACAATGTGGGTTGTGTGGCCATTGATCATCGACCAGAGGCTCATACACCTCACCCCACATATGTTTCCTTGCCATAGATCACATTCTTAGATTTCTGGTGGAGACCATTTCTTGGTCAAAAATCCGTAGGTGTTAGCCTTCGATATTATTGAAAATGGTCGTTCATGGCCTATTTTCGACAAAAATGGGGGTTGTGTGGCCATTGATCATCGACCAGAGGCTCATACACCTCACCCCACATATGTTTCCTTGCCATAGATCACATTCTTGGATTTCTGGTGGAGACCATTTCTTGGTCAAAAATCCGTAGGTGTTAGCCTTCGGTATTATTGTAAATGGTCATTCATGGCTATTTTCGACAACAATGTGGGTTGTGTGGCCATTGATCATCGACCAGAGGCTCATACACCTCACCCCACATATGTTTCCTTGCCATAGATCACATTCTTAGATTTCTGGTGGAGACCATTTCTTGGTCAAAAATCCGTAGGTGTTAGCCTTCGATATTATTGAAAATGGTCGTTCATGGCCATTTTCGACAAAAATGGGGGTTGTGTGGCCATTGATCATCGACCAGAGGCTCATACACCTCACCCCACATATGTTTCCTTGCCATAGATCACATTCTTGGATTTCTGGTGGAGACCATTTCTTGGTCAAAAATCCGTAGGTGTTAGCCTTTGGTATTATTGTAAATGGTCATTCATGGCTATTTTCGACAACAATGTGGGTTGTGTGGCCATTGATCATCGACCAGAGGATCATACACCTCACCCCACATATGTTTCCTTGCCATAGATCACATTCTTAGATTTCTGGTGGAGACCATTTCTTGGTCAAAAATCCGTAGGTCTTAGCCTCTAATATTATTGAAAATGGTCGCTCATGGCTATTTTCATAAAAAATGGGGGTTGTGTGGCCATTTATCATCGACTAGAGGCTCATAAATCTCACCCCTCATATGTTTCCTTGCCATAGATCACATTCTTGGATTTTTGGTGGAGACCATTTCTTGGTCAAAAACTCGTACGTGTTAGCCTTCGGTATTATTGAAAATGGTCATTCATGGCTATTTTCGGTAAAATGGGGGTTCTGTGGCCATTGATCATCGACCAGAGGCTCGTACACCTCACCCCACATATGTTTCCTTGCCATAGATCACATTCTTGGATTTCTGGTGGAGACCATTTCTTGGGCAAAAATCCGAATGTGTTAGCCTTTGGTATTTTTGAAAATGGTCATTCATGGCTATTTTCGACAAAAATGGGGGTTGTGTGGCCATTGATCTTCGACCAGAGGCTCATACACCTCACTACACATATGTTTCCTTGCCATAGATCACATTCTTGGATTTATGGTGGAGACCATTTCTTGGTCAAAAATCCGTAGGTGTTAGCCTTCAGTGTCATTGAAAATGGTCGTTCATGGCTATTTTCGACAAAAAATAGGGTTGTGTGGCCATTGATCGTCGACCAGAGGCTCATACACCTCACCCCACATATGTTTCCTTGCCATAGATCACATTCTTGGATTTCTGGTGGAGACCATTTCTTGGTCAAAAATCCGTAGGTGTTAGCCTTCGGTATTATTGAAAATGGTCGTTCATGGCTATTTTCGACAAAAATGGGGGTTGTGTGGCCATTGATCATCGACCAGACGCTCATACACCTCACCCCACATATGTTTCCTTGCCATAGATCACATTCTTGGATTTCTGGTGGAGACCATTTCTTGGTCTAAAATCCGTAGGTGTTAGCCTCTAGTATTATTGAAAATGGTCGCTCATGGCTATTTTCAAGGTCGCTCATGGCTATTTTCATAAAAAATGGGGGTTGTGTGGCCATTTATCATCGACTAGAGGCTCATAAACCTCACCCCACATATGTTTCCTTGCCATAGATTACATTCTTGGATTTCTGGTGGAAACCATTTCTTGGTTAAAAACTCGTACGTGTTAGCCTTCGGTATTATTGAAAATGGTCATTCATGGCTATTTTCGGCAAAATAGGGGTTGTGTGGCCATTGATCGTCGACCAGAGGCTCATACACCTCACCCCACATATGTTTCCTTGTCGTAGATCACATTCTTGGATTTCTGGTGGAGACCATTTCTTGGTCAAAAATCCGTAGGTGTTAGCCTTCGATATTATTGAAAATGGTCGTTCATGGCTATTTTCGACAAAAATGGGGGTTGTGTGGCCATTGATCATCGACCAGAGGCTCATACACCTCACCCCACATATGTTTCCTTGCCATAGATCACATTCTTGGATTTATGGTGGAGACCATTTCTTGGTCAAAAATCCGTAGGTGTTAGCCTTCAGTGTCATTGAAAATGGTCGTTCATGGCTATTTTAGACAAAAATTAGGGTTGTGTGGCCATTGATCGTCGACCAGAGGCTCATACACCTCACCCCACATATGTTTCCTTGCCATAGATCACATTCTTGGATTTCTGGTGGAGACCATTTCTTGGTCAAAAATCCGTAGGTGTTAGCCTTCGGTATTATTGTAAATGGTCATTCATGGCTATTTTCGACAAAAATGGGGGTTGTGTGGCCATTGATCATTGACCAAACGCTCATACACCTCACCCCACATATGTTTCCTTGCCATAGATCACATTCTTGGATTTTTGGTGGAGACCATTTCTTGGTCAAAAACTCATACGTGTTAGCCTTCGGTATTATTGAAAATGGTCGTTCATGGCTATTTTCTGCAAAATGGGGGTTCTGTGGCCATTGATCATCGACCAGAGGCTCGTACACCTCACCCCACATATGTTTCCTTTCCATAGATCACATTTTTGGATTTCTGGTGGAGACCATTTCTTGGTCAAAAATCCGTAGGTGTTAGCCTTCGGTATTATTGTAAATGGTCATTCATGGCTATTTTCGACAAAAATGGGGGTTGTGTGGCCATTGATCATCGACCAGACGCTCATACACCTCACCCCACATATGTTTCCTTGCCATAGATCACATTCTTGGATTTCTGGTGGAGACCATTTCTTGGTCAAAAATCCGTAGGTGTTAGCCTTCGGTATTATTGAAAATGGTCGTTCATGGCTATTTTCGACAAAAATGGGGGTTGTGTGGCCATTGATCATCGACCAGAGGCTCATACACCTCACCCCACATATGTTTCCTTGCCATAGATCACATTCTTGGATTTCTGGTGGAGACCATTTCTTGGTCAAAAATCCGTAGGTGTTAGCCTTCGGTATTATTGAAAATGGTCGTTCATGGCTATTTTCGACAAAAATGGGGGTTGTGTGGCCATTGATCATCGACCAGACGCTCATACACCTCACCCCACATATGTTTCCTTGCCATAGATCACATTCTTGGATTTCTGGTGGAGACCATTTCTTGGTCTAAAATCCATAGGTGTTAGCCTCTAGTATTATTGAAAATGGTCGCTCATGGCTATTTTCAAGGTCGCTCATGGCTATTTTCATAAAAAATGGGGGTTGTGTGGCCATTTATCATCGACTAGAGGCTCATAAACCTCGCCCCACATATGTTTCCTTGCCAATGATCACATTCTTGGATTTCTGGTGGAGACCATTTCTTGGTTAAAAACTCGTACGTGTTAGCCTTCGGTATTATTGAAAATGGTCGTTCATGGCTATTTTCGGCAAAATGGGGGTTGTGTGGCCATTCATTGTCGACCAGAGGCTCGTACACCTCACCCCACATATGTTTCCTTGCCATAGATCACATTCTTGGATTTCTGGTGGAGACCATTTCTTGGTCAAAAATCCGTACGTGTTAGCCTTTGGTATTTTTGAAAATGGTCATTCATGGCTATTTTCGACAAAAATGGGGGTTGTGTGGCCATTGATCTTCGACCAGAGGCTCATACACCTCACTACACATATGTTTCCTTGCCATAGATCACATTCTTGGATTTATGGTGGAGACCATTTCTTGGTCAAAAATCCGTAGGTGTTAGCCTTCAGTGTCATTGAAAATGGTCGTTCATGGCTATTTTCGACAAAAATTAGGGTTGTGTGGCCATTGATCGTCGACCAGAGGCTCATACACCTCACCCCACATATGTTTCCTTGCCATAGATCACATTCTTGGATTTCTGGTGGAGACCATTTCTTGGTCAAACATCCGTAGGTGTTAGCCTTCGGTATTATTGAAAATGGTCGTTCATGGCTATTTTCGACAAAAATGGGGGTTGTGTGGCCATTGATCATCGACCAGACGCTCATACACCTCACCCCACATATGTTTCCTTGCCATAGATCACATTCTTGGATTTCTGGTGGAGACCATTTCTTGGTCTAAAATCCGTAGGTGTTATCCTCTAGTATTATTGAAAATGGTCGCTCATGGCTATTTTCAAGGTCGCTCATGGCTATTTTCATAAAAAATGGGGGTTGTGTGGCCATTTATCATCGACTAGAGGCTCATAAACCTCACCCCACATATGTTTCCTTGCCATAGATTACATTCTTGGATTTCTGGTGGAAACCATTTCTTGGTTAAAAACTCGTACGTGTTAGCCTTCGGTATTATTGAAAATGGTCATTCATGGCTATTTTCGGCAAAATGGGGGTTGTGTGGCCATTGATCATCAACTAGAGGCTCGTACACCTCACCCCACATATGTTTCCTTGCCATAGATCACATTCTTGGATTTTTGGTGGAGACCATTTCTTGGTCAAAAACTCGTACGTGTTAGCCTTCGGTATTATTGAAAATGGTCGTTCATGGCTATTTTCGGCAAAATGGGGGTTCTGTGGCCATTGATCATCGACCAAAGGCTCGTACACCTCACCCCACAATATGTTTCCTTTCCATAGATCACATTCTTGGATTTCTGGTGGAGACCATTTCTTGGTCAAAAATCCGTAGGTGTTAGCCTTCGGTATTATTGTAAATGGTCATTCATGGCTATTTTCGACAAAAATGGGGGTTGTGTGGCCATTGATCATCGACCAGACGCTCATACACCTCACCCCACATATGTTTCCTTGCCATAGATCACATTCTTGGATTTCTGGTGGAGACCATTTCTTGGTCAAAAATCCGTAGGTGTTAGCCTTCGGTATTATTGAAAATGGTCGTTCATGGCTATTTTCGACAAAAATGGGGGTTGTGTGGCCATTGATCATCGACTAGAGGCTCATACACCTCACCCCACATATGTTTCCTTGCCATAGATCACATTCTTGGATTTCTGGTGGAGACCATTTCTTGGTCAAAAATCCGTATGTGTTAGCCTTCGGTATTATTGAAAATGGTCGTTCATGGCTATTTTCGACAAAAATGGGGGTTGTGTGGCCATTGATCATCGACCAGACGCTCATACACCTCACCCCACATATGTTTCCTTGTCATAGATCACATTCTTGGATTTCTGGTGGAGACCATTTCTTGGTCTAAAATCCATAGGTGTTAGCCTCTAGTATTATTGAAAATGGTCGCTCAGGGCTATTTTCAAGGTCGCTAATGGCTATTTTCATAAAAAAATGGGGGTTGTGTGGCCATTTATCATCGACTAGAGGCTCATAAACCTCGCCCCACATATGTTTCCTTGCCATAGATCACATTCTTGGATTTCTGGTGGAGACCATTTCTTGGTTAAAAACTCGTACGTGTTAGCCTTCGGTATTATTGAAAATGGTCGTTCATGGCTATTTTCGGCAAAATGGGGGTTGTGTGACCATTCATTATCGACCAGAGGCTCGTACACCTCACCCCACATATGTTTCCTTGCCATAGATCACATTCTTGGATTTCTGGTGGA